>VDFB02340418.1:0-22778 GCA_007258455.2 Sequoia sempervirens
TGGAATCTAAAAGGGGATTTTGATATTATGTTGGTAGCCCATAACTTTTTTATGGTAGCCTTTTCTTGTGTCGGTGATCGGAATAGGGCCTTTGAAGGAGGTCCTTATTTTTATAATAAGGTGGGTCTCTTCATAAAACCATGGCATGCCTAGTTTAATTCGGCGGAGGAGCTTCCTTCCAGAGTTTCGGTTTGGGTTCATCTCCCTCGCCCGCCTTTAGAATGTTGGAGAAGCGATATACTACAACTAATTTCTCTGCTACTTGGAAAACCTATTGGTTTGTCTAAGCAAACACTGAATAAGAGGGTTCTTTCCTTCATTCATGTCAGTGTGGAAATTGATCTGAATAATCTGTAATAATTCAATGAATTGTATTAATACGAGGTGAATCAAAATTTGAATGAGTTGCTCATTGTACCATCTAACTTTTGTTAATTGCATCAATCGTAGAGGTGTATCATGTCCAATAGTTCACTCATTGAAGCATTACAAGAGTTTGAATTTGATTTCCATGGTCTTATCAACCTTTTCTTGGATGTGAGCAAGGGATTGAAAGTAATTTGACCATGGACTAAACACATGAGAAGAAATTTGCAATTGCTTGAAACAGAATGTTCCTACTTCCACTCTAAAAATACTAGAAGTTTCATCCAAACAATTTTACCTAATCAACTAGGAAGATGTTGGTTCCTAACAATTCAAAGTTTCTTTCTAAAAGAATGAAAAAGAAGAAAAAGGAGCTAATTAATGTTGGGCCATAATTTAGAAGACCTATATTTTGTGTTGGAAAGCTGCTAGCATTATTATTAAGATTTCCTAGTAATGCTGACCTTTGAATCCTAGAAAGTATGGAAACAATATCAGGTCATGGGAGAGAGTTTTGGTTCTATCTCAAGAAATTGTGTCCAGCACTCCTGTGGTGAATTTCCAATCATTCTAAGTCAAAATGTTCGGTAGGAAACTCTAAAAATTTGATAAAACACATAAATGAAAATGAATTTTCTTTTCAAACGAATACGTTTGAAATCACATCACCTCAGTGATTGAACTATAATAATGAAATTGCATTAAAAGTGCCAAGAAAAACCCTGCAGCTTTTTTATTAAACAAGTTAAAAGGGTTAAACTGCTATGACTAAAACAAACACTGGAACTATTAAACAAAAGCAGGTTGTTGCTAATCAATATTTTGGGCTACCTTTGCAAATCTATCTTGTGTTAGAAATGCAAATGGTTCATTATGAGGCCTTATGCTTTGACCATACCCATATTTTATACCTTTCCATACTGTCACAAAGTACATAAAAATAACATGTACCTGGAACCAGAGATTCCAACATATGAAAAAATGCAACAATCTAAATAAGAACGGGAAGCATGTGGAAAATACTTGAGACATGTATAAGTAAAAGGAAAGCATAAATCTCTCGACATGTATCACAAACAAATCAAGGAAAAAAACTTTTAGGCAGGGAGCCAATATGATCATTAAAATTTCAAAACTTCCAAAGTATTGAGCATATCATTCCAGATTTTACAGAGAATGTGATATGCCAGTTTCATTCATGACATTCCAAGGTTCGGATTTGGGAGCCCTAGGATAGCCTGTTAAGGAGATGAAGAAAAATAACTACACTATCAGTTTTTTTCTAAAATCTAACCTTGGCTTAAAGCATTAAGTGTGTGCCAGAGTGTAGATCAGAGAAGCTGCATAGTTTATTACATTGATGAAAAACTGTTCACTAATATATCTTAAGGCAAACATAAAGATGCTTCCAACATGCCAATTTGACATCAGTGGTCTTGAAAAAACATTAATCAAACATTAAGACAATTGTTAAAATAAGGTAATCATATATTACCTGTCATTATCCACGTAACAAGATGATTTATGGCCTGGAGAAAAATCTAATATATTGATTCCATAATCCAAGGCAGAGGCTGCTACATAAATCTAACACATGAGAAATATTAGATGCAAAATTAGGAGGCATTAAAAAATGAAGGTTAGATAAGATTTATAAAATAATAATTTTTTAAGGATAGACAAAACGTATATGCCATCACTAAAATGTAAAATACCTCTAAAATGAATGATTATTGGAATATAAAATAGAAGGTGTCTGATATCACTGATACACAAAATAAAATTTAACACTGGCAAACAAAGAGGGAGAAGAGGGAATAGTACTCACATTCAATTATGCTCGGATCTGCATTACCTTTATAGTGTTGTAAACTGAATTTTCTAACTGCCAACTATATCATAACTACCAACTACCTCAAAATTTTAATAAACAAGAATAGATAGGTTGATTGGATATGCTCTTATATCCTCCCTAAATCTTCATGCATAGTACAACATAAAGCTTATCTGTGAACATGACAGTTTTTTCTAGTCCAACTGGCTTTTGAAGATTGGTTTTCTGCTCCAGTCACACAATATTGTAACCTATTTCTCCAATGTAAACAATGGATCATATTGTAACCTATTTCTCCAATGTTAGTGACCTGTCAGACATATTGAAAATCTTATTTAAAAATGCTTTGTGCATGCATGAAAGATTGGATTCTCTGTGGTTGTATTTACACCTTGATTTCCAAAATGTTCCAATGTTGCCTCCATTTGAATCACCTGCAAATAGTAAATAATTTCCTCAAACAAAGTTCTTCACAAGCTGCAAAGATAGCAACTTTATACTACACCTTAATGGAGCAAAACATTATTGTTTATTACTTCTTGCTATTCCATGAAACAGTTCCTTTTTCTATGGAAAAAGCATATTTTCCTGTAGATTTTCAATCATCTATTGAACGTTCCCAGTCAGCATGAGTGAAACCAAGAAGTTTAAAATAATCACTCAGACCATACCAAATACCAAACTCAGTTACACACTGTACAGATCTCAATATGTGTTCTGATGATCTCCAATGATCCACCTTAAGCTCACTCGAGAACTTAGAAATAAAGCTCACAATATATCTGAGATCTACTCTAGTGGCTATAATATAGATGAAACCATTTACAGATTTTCAAAAACAGTCACTCATTGGCATTACGTAAACTGTTTGATGATAACTTCAGACCAACCTCAACAGGCACAGATGCCTTATTATAGTCATCCATATTGGCGTACTTCATTTGACAAATGAAAACTCCATCATTAGTCTGCCAAAATTCTACTCCTAAGCAAGTAGAGCACATATCTCATCTTACTTGCTGAATTGTGCTGGTCTTGTTTCCTCTAATTTAAGTCATCCACAGAAACTATTATTTTCAGAGCTTCACACAAATGATAATCTTGCTTGTTATTCACCACTCCAAACTATTTGAAATAGTACATATATAAAGGAAGGAGTCTTCCTTAATTTTCTCCTGTGTAGTTCTACCAAATTCTAGAATTTGTGAGTTGTTAAAACAACTCATAACAAATAACAAAATGAGTACTAACAAATTTCCCAACATTCC
This sequence comes from Sequoia sempervirens, assembly GCA_007258455.2. NCBI lineage: Eukaryota > Viridiplantae > Streptophyta > Pinopsida > Cupressales > Cupressaceae > Sequoia > Sequoia sempervirens. The sequence goes on from VDFB02340418.1 coordinate 3,469, forward strand.
CCCCCTTAGTGTGAACATGGTGAAAATTTTAACAATTTCAACTGCAATATGCCCAACTCTTGTGGCTTATGATCTTGATTCAAATGAAAGGCACCTTTCATCAACCTTTCATGGTTTTCACACAGGTTTACCACAAGCCTGGACACAAGTAGGACCACACACATCTATTCACCCCATATGGTTTTTTGGATTACCACTAACCATTTCAAAATCCCTGAACTGCATTACACTAGTGCTTTTGTTTACACCAAGAGGTTACATAAGGAAATAACCCACATGCATAGAAATAGCTACTGTTGTTGATCAATGCCACTTGATCTCCAACAACATAGAAAATTTTTACTGCCACTGGAGGTGTCATATTCCCCCCCATGATGTGAAATTTGAAATTTCTAGTTATTAAAAACATAGAAAATAGGAGCACACACCACAACAGCAAATAGAACACCACCAAAGTTGATAAGCGACCTCGTCGTTGGTGATTGACGAGAGGGCACTGAGTGTCCTCCTTCATCTGTTGCCTCCTGCCTCCTGCCTCCAATCTTGAATTATTTAAAACACATATTCTTCATCACTGGGACAAGATAGCTCTTCATCATTAACATATTCCTTCCAATCTGTTTCTTCAGACAAGGAAGCAAATTGATCTAGTTTATCATCTAGTAGATCTTGTGCCCTCTTCTTACAATTCAAAATTAAATGTCCTGTTTCATTACAATAGAAGCATTTTATTTTTCCTCTTTAAGGGATATACTTGGATTTGTATTTTCCTTTTCTTGCTTTGTTATGTACAAATAAGACTTTTTCACACTATGAGTGTTCATTATGGTCAAGTAAATTGCTATTTGCTTGTCATGGCATTCCATCACCATCAGACCACATTTCTATGAGGCATTTTTTCAAACAGTTCACTGCCTTGTCTATGCTATTGCTTACTATTATGCTTCGATGGATTTTTTCCAAGCATCCATAGCTTGTTTGAAAGCACCTATTTTAGGCTTTTAGCCGTAGCAGCAAGGCAATGAACTGTTTGATAAAATGCTTTGGTAGACATGTATGAAAAATGTGGTAGCATAGACAAGGCAGTGAACTGTTTCAAAAAATGCCTCAAAGAAATGTGTTCTCATGGTGATGGAATGCCATGACAAGCATCACCATGAGACCACATCTCTTTGAGGCATTTTTTCAAACAATTCACTGCCTTGTCTATGGCTTGTCATGGCCATTCCATCACTATGAAACCACATTTCTTGTAGGCATTTTTTCAAACAATTCACTTCCTTGTCTATGCTATTGCTTACTATTATACTTTTATAGATTTTTTCCAAGCATCCATAGCTTGTTTGAAAGCACCTGACTTCGGCTTTTAGCCATAGCAGCAAGGCAGTGAACTGTTTGATAAAATGCTTTGGTAGACATGTATAAAAATGTGGTAGCATAGACAACCACGATGAATTTGTTTGAAAAAATGCCTCAAAATAATGGTCTCATGGTGATGGAATGTCATGTTCATCTCATGAACCACATTTCTTTGAAATTTTATTTTTCAAACAGTTACTGCCTTGTCTATGATATTGCTTACTATTATGCTTTGATAGATTTTTTCCAAGCATCCATAGCTTGTTTGAAAGCACCTGTTTTAGGCTTTTGGCCATAGCAGCAAGACAGTGAACTGTTTCATAAAATGCTTTGGTAGACAAGTATGAAAAATGTGATAGCATAGATAAGGCAATGAGTTGTTTGAAAAAAATGCCTCAAAGAAATGTGGTCTCATGGTGATGGAATGCCATGACAAGTAATGCCTCAAAGAAATGTGGTGATGGAATGCCATGACAAGTAAATTGCTAGTTGCTTGTCATGGCATTCCATCACCATGAGACCACATTTCTTTCAAGCATTTTTTCAAACAGTTCACTGCCTTGTCTATGCTATTGCTTACTATTATTATTTGATAGATTTTTTCCAGGCATCCATAGCTTGTTCGAATGCACCTATTTTAGGCTTTTAGCCATAGCAGCAAGGCAGTGAACTGTTTTGATAAAATGCTTTGGTAGACATGTATAGAAAAATGTGGTAGCATAGATAAGGCAGTGAACTGACTAACTGTCTACTCAAAATGTGGTCTCATGGTGATGGAATGCCATGACAAAATTTGTCATGGCATTCCATCACCATGAGACCACATTTCTTTGAGGCATGTTTTCAAACAGTTCACTGCCTTATCTATGCTATTGCTTACTATAATGCTTTGATAGATTTTCTCCAAGCATCCATAGCTTGTTTGAAAGCACCTCATTTAGGCTTTTAGCCATTGCAGCAAGGCAGTGAACTGTTTGATAAAATGCTTTCGTAGACATGCATAAAAAATGTGGTAGCATAGACAAGGCAGTGAACAGTTTGAAAAAATGCCTCAAAGAAATGTGGTCTCATGGTGATGGAATGCCATGACAAGCAAATTTCTATGGTTTGTCATGGCATTCCATCGCCATGAGACCATATTTCTTTGAGGCATTTTTTCAAACAGTTCACTGCCTTGTTTATGGCTTGTCATGGCATTCCATCACCATGACACCACATTTCTTTGAGGCATTTTTTCAAACAATTCACTGCCTTGTCTATGCTATTGCTTACTATAATGCTTTGATAGATTTTCTCCAAGCATCCATAGCTTGTTTGAAAGCACCTGATTTAGGCTTTTAGCCATTGCAGCAAGGCAGTGAACTGTTTGATAAAATCCTTTGGTAGACATGTATGAAAAATGTGGTAGCATAGACAAGGCAATGAACTATTTGAAAAAATGCATCTAGTTATTAGTTATGCAACGTGAAGTAATGCTTTGAGTTTGAAAGATGTTCAGTGCAATGTAATCAACGATACCAATATAAACTACAAAAATCTATTTTCTACAATTCATTAGTTAAACTTTTTATTTTATTTGCTCACATTGAGTCCTCCTACATGATCCATTGCCTGCAAACAACATTTCTCCCCCTGGAAAGAAACAGATCCACTGGTGACCGGAGAAGCCATTCCCAAAAAATAAAAGAATCAAGAATCCAAATCCAAATGTTGTTTGAAAGCTCTTTAAATGTCCACATGTTGTTATGAGATGATGTCAGTCCAAGATCCTATGAAGAATGAAATAGAACAAGCTCCAAACATGATGAAGATGATCGGCCAACAGTGATGATGTGGCTATCAACAAAGAGGAGATGAATGTCCTCAAAATAAACAATTTGAGACTCTACAAACAAGGCTAATATGTCTACAAGATACGAATCCCAAGTAGTTGTGTCTAGAAGAATATGGATGTCTTGTTGCACTAAATCAATAGGGGCCAAAGATGTGGCGATGCCAAGCTGATCAGGAACAACAGAAAATGGAGATTGGGTCTCGATTTGGAACATGAAGACAAATCTTTGAACCATCGAAACATGCAAAACCTGTGACATATTCGAGCTCCTCTAAAGTATCCTTATCAAAGGGTATACAATTTGCATCTGCAAGAGGAATGAGACAATCTACAACAAGATCCTCTAGGAACTGAGAGATATGAAGGTCTCCATGGATCTCCCAAAGTCGAGTCCAAAGTGTGTGGGAACAATCAATGTCCAATACAACACACAAAGTGTCATAATCAAAACTAGAACAAATTACTCCTACAACATGATCATTGATTATACCCCATGATGATCTACTCCTTGGAGTGTCTGGTGTCAATATGAGTCCATAAAGATAAGGCAAAATATCAAGCCACCTCAAATGTGTCAGGATGTCATTTTGCCAAGACTCATGATTATCTTTTTCTAGGATGACCACAGAAGGATGAACAAAAAAACCCATGATACTTCCTCAAATGAAAAAATCAAAGACCGATAACCTCAGTACATGTAAAGCAAATCAAATGAAATCATCTCATGCAAACAGATGCTTTCCAAGTGCCAAGGCGTCCAAGTAATTGAAAAAAATGTGAAATCACAAAAAACTAAATAAAATGTACCTGGGGAAAATTCTAGAAAAAATGCATGTATGGACCTGAAGAGCTCTGAAATAACTCTCCAATGCTGCAAGAATCACGAAAAATTGGAGATACGAGTGAAAAGTTATGAGCTCAAAAGAAAAAAATGATCATCTGACTTTGGCTAAGCATAACTTGTACTAATAGCAAAATTTGATGATGAGATCTGAACCACTAGAAAGTTCTCGGAACCAGCTTTCCAATAATATCTCATTTTCCAGATGTTGACATTGTATGTCCAAGTTATGGTGAAAAAAAAAAGCTACTCCTTTAGGCCATATGGGGACTAGGACGGGGCTAGTAGGGGTCCATATAGTGCTGATATCATGCTAACGCCAACAAAATATTCCTATTGAAGTTGTAAAAGCCAACCTCACAGAACCCAATGATCACCTGCAAGCAAAATAACCTATCACGTAGAAGAGATTCGAACAACACAAAGATATTGCTCTGCAAACCAAGAGAGTAAAATTGCATAAACAAGAATTGAATAATTACAAAGAGATCAATCCTTAAGAAAGGAGATCAAAACCCTAAAGTGAACCCTAGGATTTAATAAAGTAATTATTAAAGTGCCTAAGTTTAGCTTAAGTGAAAAATAAAGTAAGAGGTGACTTAATTAATTAATCGATATCATTGAATTAATTATGTAATTAACCTTATTTCTCCAACACCCCCCCTTAAGATGAACTTAGGGAGAAGCTAAAAGCTAAGGACAAAATGCATGAAAGAAAAGATGGGTCCCAGCAACAAGGCCTGATGAGGTACCCAAATACAACCAAAATGTCTGTAAAGCGAAGAAAAAGAGGAAAGCTCATGGGAAAAACTCCACTCCAAATAGAGATGAAAGCCAAGTGAAGGCCTAAAGAAGCCTCCAAACAAAACAATAACCTAAAAAACAGGAACATGTAGAACATCTAGAAGCACAAAGCTGTAGATTGTTTTCGAAAGACGACTGATATAGTGCTGAAATGAAGAACCTCCAGAAATAAGAATGCAAGAGTGTCCATATGGTAAATGATCCATCTCACCAAAATGCATGTAACCAGCTATTGATGTATGCTGCATCCGAAAGTATATAGGAACAAGAACTAGATACATAGATCACTCCAATGCGAAACCAAGGAAGCATTAGCACCAACAGTAGAAACCCCCCCTCGCCCCCCCAATAATGCTAAAAAGAGAGAGCCAAGACAGGAACACTAAAACTGTGTGAAACCAAGAAGCGCATGTACGAGAAACAATCTGCAAATAAACCTCACAGAACCCAGTGAACACCTACAAGCAAATAAATTGTCACGTAGAAGAGGTAACAGAACACAACAATGGTGCTCTGCAAGCTTGAAGCAAAAAATGCATAAACAAGAATTGAATAATTTCAAAGAGATCAATCCTTAAGAAAGGAGATCAAAACCCTTATGTGAACCCTAGGATTTAATAAAGTAATTATTAAAGTGCCTAAGTTTAGCTTAAGTGAAAAATAAAGTAAAAGGTGACTTAATTAATTAATCGATATTATTGAATTAATTAAGTAATTGACCTTATTACTCCAACAATTCCCATGTGCCTAAAAAAAGAAAGTCTGCTTGAAAATTTTTCCACTAACAGAATATGTTAGATTCGTCGGAATATACTCAGGGGTGTTGTCAAATTCTTTTTTGCTACATCGGAATCTTGGAACGCTACCAAGAAATGTGTACAGTCATCACAATTGAGGTGAGTTGAATGTGTCAAGCAAGAGGATGTCGATGGGAGCCAGGGGTATGGGCCTCTGATGGTAGGAATATGCCAATGGTATTTTGTAATGCCCAATAAAAAAACACATACGTGGAGATAAGACCCTTGCTAGGGTACTGCATGCACAATACCCTACACAACAAAGAAAAAATTGCTTTCTTTTTTTGTGTTTTGTTTGATTTGTTTGATAAAAAAAATTGGAAACCTTGAAAAAATTTTAAAAAACAATTTTTTTTATCTAGCATTTTGTACCTACAAATGAATTAATTGCAACAGGGTTGTACAGATCTATACGAAGGCCTCATATGTAATTTTTTTTTTTTTTTGCAACTACTCGGATTTGAGGAAATCGACAAACATTCCTTAGGTTCTTGTTCATTCTGGACACAACGGTGATGCATGTTTCACTCCAGGATGAGCCGATTTTTCCCTCAACGCTGGATCTCTCAAAATTCGAATAGGAAGTCACAGATATGAAGCTCCAATACCATGTTAGAGTTAATAGTGAACCCCACAACTCTCAAAAATCACCTGAAACCAAAACACCTATCACAAACAAGAGGTCAAAGCAACTGATTCGCTATGCAACCAAGAGATAATGATTGATTTAGAAAAGCAATTGCATGTCTAATAAATTAATTTCAATTGTATATGAAGTACAAATGAATGCTTATAAAGGTAAAAGTGCAAACCCTAGATGAGGATTTGATTAGATTGTGACAAGTGTCCTAATCCTATGCAATGAGACAATTTGACCTATAAATAGCCCAATCTAATAATAAAAAAGTACTCCTAAGTTTAGCTTAAGTAATTAAAGTAAAAAGGGCCTAATAATTAATCAATGATTAATTATTATTAGGTGATTTCCTATTTACTCCAATAGTGATATCTATTTTTTCATGATTTTTTACAGAATCATGATTGAATCTTTTTGCGCCCAAGATTTCAAAATTTTTTTACAAAAATCATGGGTAGTCTTTGGTGGCTAGGGTTTACTATTTTTCAACCAACAGCTAGGCTTTTAAGATATTTTTTTCCTGATTTTCTTTAAATTGTGGTTGTTTGTTTGCTACCTAAGGTTTTCCCAAAAAACAAAAATGAGGTATTTTGCATTTTTTATTAACAGAAAATTTTATGTATTTGCAAACTAGGGTTTTTACAAAAAAATTCAAGGCTGTTATAGCAATGTGAAAAGAAAGTTATTCCATGATTACAAGTTGCAGGAGAGAAGATGGCCTCTTAACCCAACATCATGTTGGAAGGATGCCAACGTTTTACTAGCAAGAATCACAACACTTAGAAGCAACGAATGTTAACAACCTTCGAGTACATATGTCTCAAAAAATCATCCTCAATACTACCACTCAACCAATTGTTTCAAGTAATGACCAAGACAAATTTCATGAATGTGATAAAGAATCAATCATGTTGACCAAATTATCAATGACAAATGCCATGCTTTATGAAGTCCAAACAAGGGTGATTTCAATTGCCATTTGGAAGCATCTAGAGGACCTTCATGAGACTTTAGATAAAGGTAGGGCCTTCTTTCTAAAGAATATGCTTTTTTCGATCACTATGGATGAGAAAACATCCTTTCAGGAATATTTACTCAAGATCAAGGACACCAAAGATCAATTGCCAACCATTGGTTGAAAGATGGAAGAAGAGGACATGGTGATAATCACATCGAAAATCTTACCATGCGTATATGAGCATTTCCTTGAGACACTCAATATTACTGCTACAAGCATTGATCTAAAGTTTGAAAAGCTATGCAATAATCTCTTACAGCAAGACAAATGGAAGAAATAGTTCAATAGCAGAAATGAAACAAAGACTGTGGAACAAGCATTTGTAGCCATACACAAAGGCACAAGCAAATGGTCACACAAGAAAGGAAAAGGGCACAACGAGAATGCAACAAAGAGTTTGAAGAACATCACGTTATTATTGTGGTAAGTTGGGTCATATGAAGAAGCACTATAGAAAAAAGTTGGTTGAACAGAAATCAAACCAAGGAGGGCCTCAACAAAATCAAGAGAAGCCTTATGTTGCAAAGCATTCCAAGGAGAAAGCATCAGCTTTCCGTTCCTTCATGGCCCAAAGACCAATATCAGTCAAAGTCATCTAGATGGTACATCGACTCGAGAACATCACGTCACTTCACCAATAGGGGAGACTAATTCAAAAAGTACACTACTTGCTTTGATTTAGTGATCCTTGGTGGTGGTGAGTACACAGTTGAAGGTAGAGGCATTATCCAAATAACCTATAGAGGAAAAAAGTTATTTTTTCTCAATATGTCCTATGTACCTAGAATGGAGATCAATGTACTTTCTATAAGTCAAATTATGTGACATAGTCCTAAGCTAGATGTCATTTTCACCACATACAAATGCAATATAATTGACATAGAGACAAAGAAAACTATTGCTTCCGATATAGAAAATCATGGATTGTGTAGATTGGTTGCAACTATGCAAGTCAGGTAGGATGCATCGGCAACCAAGGGTGCATTAGCCATTACTACACTTTGGCATCAGCGGTATGGACACCTTAATTTGTCCTACCTCTCTTAGTTTGTTCAAGCGAACTTGGTAGATGGAATTCTCAAAATTCAACAATAGATACAAGGTGTGTGTAGAGCTTGCCAAACAAGGAAGCAACATAGAACACCATTTGATGACGAACAAGCTTGGAGAGCCAAGAGCGTCCTACAGCAAATGAACACAACATTAATCACTAGGTGCAACTATTTTCTTTTGTTTGTAGATGATTTTAGTAGAAAATTTTGGGTATATTTTCTTAAATTAAAATTTGATGTGTTTAATGAACTTCAATTAGTAGAAGAAGAGTCAAGTTGTGCCATAAACACTCTTAGATCTAATAATGGACAATAATTTTGTTCCAAAGAATTCAGCAACTTTTGTGCTAAACACAACATCAAAATATAGTTTACTATACCCTACACTACATAGTAGAATGGACTAGTTGAGAGATGAATCCATACTATTATAGAAATGGCCCGATGTATGATGGAGAACAAGAGTGTTCCCAAGAGGTTTTGGAATGAGGCAGGGATTTTGCTTTTTCTATTTTTAGAAAGTCAACCCTGGTCAACGAGTCAACTTTCTATCTTTAGATCCAAAAATCAACCAAAAAATCGAAAAAATCATTGAAAAATCAAAGAGAAAACTGAAAAATCTGGAAAAGCAAGCAAAAAGCTGAGGAAAATCAACCCCAAAAGCATCAAATTCTGGAAAAATCAGTCCAAAAATCAGTCAGATCTGAGGTAAAAATCACCAAAAATCATCCAAAAGAGCATAGAATACATGATGAAATTCTGTCTAAGTCTGGAAAATTTGCCTTCAAAAGAACATGTTCAGCCATTGGAGAGTTCGCCATCAAGAAGGAAGGATTAGCCATCATAAAGCCGGCCCTTAAAAAGTGGGACGAAGAGAAAATGGCCAATACCCTTGCAAGTCCGCCTTGGTCAAATTGGAAAGCCTGCCCTTAAAATGTGGGAGACCGACCCTTAAAAAGTGGGACATAAGAAAGAATGGCAAAGACTTGTTTGAAGCCGGCCCTGAAAAAGTGGGACGAAGAGAAAATGGCCAATACCCTTGCAAGTCCGCCTTGGTCAAATTGGAAAGCCTGCCCTTAAAATGTGGGACACCGACCCTTAAAAAGTGGGACATAAGAAAGAATGGCAAAGACTTGTTTGAAGCTGGCCCTTAAAAAGTGGGACATAGAGAGAAAAGGAAAGACACATCCAAAGTCCGCCATGCCAAAGGAAAAATGGCAAGGCATGCCCAAAGTCTGCCTAGACTTGGCAAGGACCATTCAAAGTCCTCCATGACTTAAGAGGGGTTGGAAAATCTTCTTCAAAGTCCACCACACCTTGGCCTAACACTTGGAAAGTCCACCATGGCATAGAAGAGGAAAAAAAGTAAATTTTTGCTAAGTGTTTGAGGCCTAGGAAGGAAAAATCCGAAAATTGCCTAAGTAAGAGGCCAAACGGGGAGAAAAATTGAATTTTGGCTAACATTTTCAAGAAGAGAAGTGCGAATTTTGGGCTAAGTACGAAAGGCGAGCCTAGTAGAAAGTCCGCCATACCTTGAGAATAAATGGAAAGGACCTTGGAAAGTCCGCTTGGGACATGGCAAAGAAAAAAATGCAGTTCGCCAAACATGAGAAGAGAAGAAAGGTTAAAAATTCGCCTAAGTCTGGAAGTCTAGAGAAAATTTGATAAAGTTGGCCAAGTATACAAAGAAAATTGCACAAGGCAAAGAGGTAGGAAAGTCTGCCCTTGGCTAAGAGGGTTAAAATTTTCTCAAGTATCATGGAATTTTGCCTAAGGAAGACATCCAAACACAGACTTTGCCTAGAGAAATTCGTCCGACCAAGAGAAAAATTGATTTTGGCATAAGAAAATGTGCCCAGCACAGTTTAAAATCTGCCATGGCAGGAGAAAATAAGGATCTGGCATAACATTTGTTGACGAAATGGCTAGAATTTTAACATAGCTAGACGAAAATTGGAATAAATTTGGAAAATAAACTTTTAGCCAAGGAAAAAAGGAGAAAGGTCGAAATAGCCATGGGTCCAACACGAACGGGTTGGAAATAAATTAAAATATTTTAATATTTTAATAATTTATTTCCAAATACTTAAAAATATAAAATGCCTTGGACAAAATAATGGATGGAAAGGCAAGCTTCAAGTCCGCCCAAGGTGAAGATGTCCAGCATCAAGCAAAGTCTGCCTAAGGGTGGATGTCCAAGACAAGTGCAAAGTCCACCTGGAGAAGTGTCCAAGACAATCCAAAATCCGCCCTCAATCATGATGGAAAATATTCTAAGGCATGAAGTGCCTGAAGGAAGATGAAAAATGGCAAGCTTAGTGGAAAGTCCGACCTATCTCTTGGCAAGAAATCTCTAAGTCCGCCTTACCTTGGGAAGATAAATGGAAAGAAGTTCTCAAAGTCTGCCATGCACTTGTCCCAGGCTTGATGCAAAGTCCGACCTAGACCAAGAAAAGAAACGTCAAAGTGTTGAGAAAGTTTGCCCCAATGTAAGAGAAAAGATGGTAAGCACTAGAGAAAGTTCAACTTTTCCCCAGAGATGTTTGTCCAAAGTGGCATGAAGTCTGACTTAGGCCGAGAGAGAAAATGTCCAAACTCGTGTGAAGTCCGCCCAAGGAGAGGATGAGAAAATTGGCTAAGTGTTGATACCTTAGGGAGAAGAATTCACTAAGTGTTGGACAGAAAATAGGAAGGATGAAGAGGAGTAAAGAGGAAATGAATAAAATCCTTGTCCAGAGATGGAATTTGTCCTACATAGCACAAGCCAAATTCAGAATTGAAGGCAAATCCACAGGAAAAGTTTGTTCGAGCATGGAGATGGCCAAAATCTTGGCTAAGTGTTGAATGGTCCAGATGAGGATGTTACAAAATGAACCTGAATAGCCAAAATTTGGCTAAGTCTAGGAAATACTTCACAGAGGAAATTCCAATTTCCTCCATTGTGGCGAAAGCACAGAGGCATTCTTCTCCAAATTCTAGGCACTTGAAAGAAGCAATCAGGACAACTTCTTGATGGATTTCATCTCCTGCAGAATTAAAAACAAGCTTCCAATCAGAATCAGATGGTGACAAGAAGTGTTCTAAACAAATCTCCATACTTAGACAATTTCTCGACACAAATTGGAGAATTCAGAGAGGAAATCCAAAGGAATAACATCAACCCAATTCAAGCAGGAGGATTTTCAAAGCAACCAACTTCAAGTCCAAACACCTGCTCCAAGGGGAGACTTCCAGACCTCAAAGATTCCAGTACAGGCAAGAAGAAGAAATCAAAGTCTCAAAAGGAATCCAAGCTCAAAGCTAGGAAGGAACAAGCACAAGGGATAGAGTCATCGGCAAGGAAAATATCCTAAGGCAAGCATGTGGAAGAGAAAAGAAGCGACCAAGGACGGCATCTACCACGCTGAGGTGGCGCCTCGTCATCTTCCAACCGATCAAATTGTTCCAAATCAACATGCAACAACTTTCTACTTTATTGTTGATTTATATTTAGCAAAAAGGACAAGTGTCCTCAAATGTAATTTTCTCATTGGTTGAAGGTGACAAACCCTAATTAGGGTTTTATTTTGTAATCTCGGTTGTTGATCCGAAATCAATCTTGGCCATTGAATTGTAATTGGGGAGCCTATAAATTGAGCTCGCCCCCTCATTTGTAAAGGGTGGAGACAGTATATGAGATTGTTGCATTGAGACTATTTCCGATAATAAAAGCTCTTATGCATGATTTGCTTTGAACAACTTTTATTGTCAAGTAGTAAGCAAGGTTGCATATCTTCTTCTACCATAGATTAGAGTTAGAATTAAGTTAAGTAGAATTTGCTTTAAATATTGGTTAAGTGAATGAGAGATTGATCGTATAGATTCAATGGTGAAATATTGCTCATACTTTCTTCGAATGGATGATTTGCATTCGATGCGTAAAGTTAGCCTGAGCTTATTTGTGGAAGCTTAACTTCGGTCTCATTCGAGGCTTGAACATAATAATCACACCCCCTTGAAGATTGCACCCACTTTGCATAGTTGTCCTAGGGAGGCGAAACAAAGTGTGGTTATCCCTTTCATCGAATCTTTACTGTCTCTTAAATTCTTAAGCGTAGAATAGATCCCCTAAACCCTTATCTTTTTGCCTTTTTTTTTGAGATCCAAATTGAAGTCCTAATTGAAAAGCCTTTAATGATAAATCCGCCTTAAGTCCCAAACTTGTGAAAATTTCTTTAACATAAGTCCCCTTGTGTATTACCAGCAAATCACAACGCCCATTGAGCTTATCCACACGTCGAGACCTGATAAAAGAAACCTTGGAATCGCCATATGATCTTCTCGCAATCTTAGCATACGCAGTGGTTTTTCGAGAGAGGATAGAGTGTCTTTGGACATTTTATTCTGTGTGTTCGGTGGATGATAAAATGTACACCAACAGGTTCATAGATTCAAGTTGGGTAGGTTCTATTGATGACAAAAATCCACTTTTGGATATGTTTTCAGCCTTGGCACAGGTGCAATCACATGGACCAGCAAGAAGCAGCAGTTAGTAGCTTGTTCCTCAATTGAAGCAAAATATAAAGGAACAATAAAAGCAATGTGTGAAGCAGTATGGCTTAGAACAATTCTTTCAAACATGAAGATGCCTAAAACAAAGCCTTCACCCTTGTTTTGTGATCATATCAACAGGTGCTCAAACTTACCAAGTAACTAATCTCCCACAAGTGTACCAAACATGTGGAACTACATTACCACTTCATCAAACAACTTATAGATGATGGATAGGTTATGGTATAGTTTGTTCCATCAAAAGATCAAATTGCAGACATCCTTACCAAGCCTTTGGGTCTTGACAAATTTGTTAAATCTTGGGATAAGCTTGGTGTAGTTAATAGATCGACCATCAAAGGAGAGCATCAAAGTAATGTTTTATATCCTAATGGTCAATTAGCTTTTAGGATAGACTTTATGAATCTTCTTTTAATAAAGTCATGTTGACTTTCGATTATTACTTTTCACTTTATGAGTGGTCAATCTTATCCTATAAGTTGTCAGTCTTATCCTCTTTGGACAAGTTGTTTGTAATCTTATATAAGAATGCTTTTGCACCTTATTTCATAATTGATTATTTTATGCAATCTTGGTAATTATTTCATGTTTTGTTTTTTTGTAATAAGCAAGACCAAAACAAAATGTACGACTCGACCCTATAAGGTGTGCTACTCCTAGACCCCCACAAGGGGCACTACACCTTGACACCACTAGGACCACTCCTCCCAAATCCTTACTCTACTTTTAAAAACAAAGAAATGAAAATCTTTTTGGGCCATGTTGGCTGGCAGAGCAACATTTTTTATTTTTATTTTTGATATTTTCCCAATAAATTCTTAGTAATTAGATTACACTAGTACTTCTCATTTGCTAGGTCAAAACCTATCATAAGTAATACTCTTAAGGCTATAACAGTATTTGCAAACTTGTCTTAGATACAAGTACATGACTCCACATTGACCTAGTGATGGTGGGCTGAGGGATACAAGCTCCTTTCTATCATAACTAATGACTTCATATTTGTGGTTTTTGTTCTTGATCCCATGGATATGATAATCCATGAGTTTTGTACACCTTAAAAACTTCCCAATAGTTATATATCTGAAAAAAATATTTTATTTAGCTAAAATCCGCTTTCATAATCATGTGATTGATGTATACTTGTGTCTCTAATCAAACTAGCTTCTATTTAATTAGTTTATTGTGTCTTTAAATCTTATTTATTAAAGGGTGCATAAAACAAGTTTTAAATCCTTAAAAATCTCTATCTCATGGTTTTTTCAATTTGTTGAGTCTATGTCAAGTCTTGGCCAATTCTAGATGTCAAGTCCAAGTCCAGGTCAAACATTGGCTTGTTCAGTCTGAGGTGATTCTAAGTCTTGTAACACCAATCTGAACTCCATTAGAAAAATCTTTGTCTTCAAGTAGAGAAATATTCAGCTTATACAAACAATTCTTGAACTTTTTAGAATCATTAGCAATCCCATTAAGAATGACAACTATCTCATCAAAGTGCTCATCAAACATAGTTATGCGTATGACCTTTACATACTACCTTCTTCATTGCAAATTCGAAAGGCATGCTTATATAGATCAAATTTGTCAAACCTAGAATAGATTCTATTACGACACTTCTATTTATTGCAACAAGTATACTAAATACTTTTGCTATCTTTGTTAGTGTTTTCAAAGTGGCCAATCAAGCTAAGAAGTCTTTTATATTTGGACAAGGAAAAAAAGTCATTAGCTTTTCATGAAAAAATGTTTGTCCCAACCTTATCCTTTGTACACTCTATCATATTATAATCCCCTCCAATGATGCATGGAATTCTAAGCAAGATAGAAGCAATCCATCTCCAAAACTCACACCTTCTCTATAGTCATTTGATGCATATAGGGATGCAATGCAAAACTTCATTTCACTATTTTCAACAATTACCCAAACAAGTATAATACAAGGAGAGTAGCCAAAGTCAATTATGTAAGGAGCTAGATTATTAGTAATCATAACAGCAACACCTTCTTTCCCCTTATCATAATTTGTTGGCATTTCAATTCGCACCTCTAGAATGCAGATTAGAAACAGACAACTATGCACAAATAAACTGCTCTTCGAATTAGGAGGGGAAGCTCCCTCTTTGTTGATGATGCTTAAAGAAAGTAAACTAAACTAATTTCCCAATGTTTTTGTTCTCAACTAAGAGCACAAGGTTATAAAACTCTAGTGCCGTAACTAAGATTTTCTCTTTTAGAATTTCAACTACGACTAAGCCTACTCTAATGACGCTTTTAACAGCTCAAGTAAACTCAGAGCTTGAGAGTTAAAAGTAAACAAGGAATGATCTTGGTAACACAGATACTTAAACAAACTCTCTTCCAATGCACACCTGAAGACTCATTGTACTATTCGATGCAAGCTGAAATAAAGATTAACTAAGCAAAACATATAAAACAAAACTTAAGAGAATAGATCAAAGCAGCAATGCAGGCACAAGATTTCCTTTCTTAAATTTCTGAAATGATTACACTTCTAGGACAGCAAGATTGTAGCAATAATAGGCTTACAGTTTAGCAATCAAACCAAAATACACTTAACAAAGATTACACATAAACTGAACAATATCTTGTAGCTAAAGGTAGGCATGCAAGCTTTCTCTTACACTGAATGAACAGACACCGAATAACAACTTGCATGCAAAGTAGGCTCAACAATTTGCTATCACAATAATGGTTAAAGAAAAAAGGGCAAGGCTGCCCTTATTTATGCACAAGCAGAGGAGTAGGGAACCCTAAAATCTCCTTGCTTTTACAACAAGACTTGCCAACATGCAAGCTTTATTTCTAAAACTAAAACAACTATTTAACAACCTATGAAAGCAAAAAACAGGGAAAGTGCCAACTATTACAACTTGATATTTTTCCTTCACAAAGAACGGATAAGAATGAGACAAGAATAGAAAGAAAGCTCAGAGAAAGCTTCAAGTTCACTACTGCTTTAAATCTCAACTACATCCGCCAAAAAGCTAGAAACTACTTTTCTATCAGGAGCGTTGATACTATTTAAAGCCATGTTCTGCTTTTCTAGGATTTCCTCGCCTTTTGCAATTGATCTTAGAAAAATTTTGACCTCATCAGCTACTTTATCGAATCTTGCCAATTTCAGCGGCTCTGCAACTGCAATGATGACCTTTTATAAATATATCATCTTGGCTTCAACATATCTTTTTTTACCTTGTGTGTGACCATCTTCTGCCCTTCCTCCATTTCTTTTGCAGCTTTTATGCTTCTGACACTTCTCTTGATTTTTCAATGGAAGAACATTGTATGATGAAAATATTGAATTTTAACTATGAACACACCTATGTCCGGAAAAGTTTTGCACAAACTGCTGAAAACAAGTTGCTGAATTTTCTTGAAAAAGCAGATTCCTAAAAAAGAAAATTGAAGTCTGGGTTTTGTAGAGAATGTCGTTCTAAAGAGACCCAGATTGATGAAAACTAAAAGAACTGATTTTTTCAAGAACATGCAAGATGTTCATTTTTTGGCCAAAAATGGTTGAAAAACTAAGATATGGGTTTTGAAGATAACTATATTCTGAAGCAACCCAAATTGTTACTTTTTTGAAAAAGGTGATCTTTCCTCAACATGCAGAGCTTCAAAAAATAGCTAAAAAACTAGGATCTAGATTTTGTAAACAATTTCATACTAAATCGACCCAAATTATTAGATTTTAAGAAAACTAAGGTTTTCCCAAAAAAGCATGGAAAAAGCAGATTCTTGAAAATATAAAATTTTCCAAACTTGAAGAGGATGAAACACCAAGCGGACCTAGATTGATGGAATTTGAAAAAGATGACCCCCTTCTTCTGAAATATGATGCCCTGGAAAAATAAAGCATGAAAAGGCGAGCCTCTATGCAACCTGATCCCAAAACCATGAAGAACACTAAAAAAGCACCACGTTTTGGCCTCCAAATCTTGATGTGAAGAAAATTGTACGTTTCCTCCTCTAGATGCTAACCAGCAAAAAGTGAATAATGAATGCCAAAAGCCTTCTTAAATAGGTTTTGAGGATAAAAACGCTTTATTCTCCAGCTTTAAATCATTGAAGCCAATCCTGAGCCACGTTCGTTGAATGTAGACAATGTTTCAATGATGAATGATGAAATTTGGAAATTTCAGTAAGGCATTGAACTTTGGGAGCCTTTACTTGGCAAACTTAGTCATTTTCTTAAAATTTCCAAAATTTGCTTGATTTTGACCTCAGTTTGATCTTGATTTTCGGACACCAGATGGATCTCGTGAACTGACTAATGATCTCGTTGCGGAGCCATACTGCATCTGGAAAGATTGTTCTAGAGACTGCAACCTCAAAAAACTGAATCTGAGGCCCCAAAATCTTGGGCGCCCTTGGCTACCTGGGGCGCCCATCCTTAGCAGAGTTAGTCAAATTTTGATATTTTTCAATTTGTTAATATCCTTTGATCTTCGGATGAATTCTCGTTTCTAGATGATTGACTGGCCTAATGAACTGGTTGTCAAATGCATTGGATAGCCTAAAGTATTCTATGAAAGATCTTCTAGAGGTGACTTGCTCGAAAAAGTAGTTTTGGAGGGTCAAAAGCTTGGGCACCCCTGGCTAATTGGGGCGCCCAACCTTTCCAGAGTTAGATTTTTTCCAATGATTTTCACTTTCTTTCCTCTGTTTTCTTTGCCCGTTTGATCTACAATATTTGATCATTGGCAAATCTTCCCAGTTCACTGTTGAATTCATTGGAGAGCCTGCTGGAATCTGAAGGAATGCTATGAAGACTGCAAACCCTAATTTCAACTTTTAGGCACTCAAATCGTTGGGCGCCCCTAGCTACCTAGGGTGCTCATCCTCTAAAGACTTAGTCATTTTTTTGGACATCTTCAACTTTCAATTTTAGTCAATTTTGTTCCTCATGGTTTGTCTTTCATTTGATCTAAATTTGCCGGCAACTAACAAATCCGATGATCTGGTTGGGATATCCATTGGATAGCTTGAAGAATTCCAAAGACAATGATCATATTTGCAAACCCTAATCTCTGAATTTGACCCTCCAAAACCCCAGGCGCCCCTGGCTAGCTAGGGTGCCCAAGGATCCTAGATATAGAATTTTTCTTGATAATTTCCATAATTTTCAGTTTGTTCCTTGATGAAACTCCTTTGTTCAATCTGAGATTCCGGCTAATAGATTGATCCAATGAACCTACTACTAGATTCATTGCAGAGCCAAAAGGATTCTGAACAAAACATCTTGGTGGCACAAACCCTAACTCCATCATTTGGCATCTTGAAAGGTTGGGCGCCCCTAGCTAGCAAGGGCACCTTTACTCACCAGTGTTAGTTTTTATTTCAATTTTCAACTTTCTCCTTCATTCTCACTCTTTGTTCCATGTTTCAATTGTCGGGGTTGAAAAATATACTAAGGCATGACTGGTTAGGTGCCTTGACTGGGCAGCGGCGCCTAGCATCTCCAGACTTAGCCAAATTTTTACCATTTTCAAGATTCTCCAACTTCCTTCCTTCGTTCCTCGTTCCTCAAACATCTTTCGCCATTTCTTGATCTATGCAATGCTTGAGACCTCAAATCTAACAATTGGCAAGTGAGCAACCTCCAGTGATGATCTCGGAGCTCCTGATTTGGCTTCTAAAAAAGCAAAATAGACCCATTAGAGAAAAACTTATCTTTTAACGATTCTAATTGGACCAACCTGATGAGGAAGTATTTTAAGCCAATCAAAATCAGTTTGCACCCCTAGAGCCAGACATTCTACTTTTAGAAAATTTTGCCAATATCCATTTGAGAATAAACCCAAAAAAACCCAAAAAAGTCTATTTTTAGAAACCTTCTATTTTTACAAAATTTCCTAAAATTTAGGGCCAAAAAAATGAGATCTAGGTTTTGTAGACAACTTCGCTCTAAGCAGACCCAAATCCTCAGATTATGAAAATCTTGAGTTTTTGAGCACCATGCATGGCAAGTTTTTAACAAGAATTTTGACCATTTTTCGAAAATGCCTAAGTGTAGCAAAAAGTTTAATTTGGGGTACAACATAATTAAAGTAAAAGATTTCTACCCCTTTCAATGCACATTTCAAACAATATTTAAGATTTAATCCCACAACTTATACTTCCTAAATCGAAAGAAAATCAAGGCCATTTTAAAAATTACATAGAGCCCCTAGGACATATTTTATGTCAGCAGCTACAAGACCCTTGACATTCCAACATATACTTTTGTTTTTTATTTAATGGAGGACAGAGCGAGGGGAGGGAGATGGACTTGGTCCTTTTTAAAGCCTTTCAATGTAGCTTGGCAGATTATCCTCTCTTTTTTTCCCCCTATTTTAAGAATACCATAGGGTGACTCAAAAAGTTTCATTTTCCAATACTCATTTACAATTTCAT
>VDFB02340419.1:0-14679 GCA_007258455.2 Sequoia sempervirens
GGGAGGTCGGGCCTGGAGGATGCCAAGGACACTGGCAGAGGAAAACTGCCAAAGGAACTCTGTGAAGGCCTAGGACTTAGCAAATTTTGTGGGGATGAGGCATGGTCAACTTGAGGTGAGATTTTAGAGACATATTGACCATCTAGGAAACCAAAACTAGGGGCACACAAAATGAGGCTTCAAAAAAATGACCGAGCAAGGAGAAAGAATGAGAGGGTCCCCGTTTCGAATGGGGCGTGTGTGTTAGGGACACAACAAATGGAAACTCTGCTGGGCAATGCTTCCAAGCGTTCTAAGGATAAATATTCATTCAGGACCCAAAATCTCTGGTTTCGTAGGCCAGTAGTTGACTTCCATAAATGAAGTAGGAGAATAGGGTGTTTAGTTGGATCAATCTTTGAGACGTCTCAGAAGTGTGTGTATAGTGAATTCATTCCTTCCCTCGAGGACTATGACAAGCAGTGGCTAATCAGAAAAAAAATGAGCTATTTAAATTGTCCAACACCAAAAGTAACCTGGACATTGCCTCGGTGCCAACTAGGTGTCCATAGCCCTGATGGAGTTGTCGTTGTGACCTCATGAGCATTGCTCTACTGCCAGCCAGACGTCCATATTGCCGGTAGAGTTATTCACACACCAAAATGGTTGCTTGATTTCAACATTTTCTTTCCTTCTTTCTTTTCTTGTCTTTTGATATTTCTTTCTGCACTTTATCTTTTGCTCAACCGTGTAAGCGCTTAAGCCTATGATGGGTTTAAGAGTCACAGTTGTCACCAGAGAGGATTTAAAATTTTCGCTCACCAGGTTATCATAACAACCACTGTACAACCCTTTTGGAATAATTAGCAGCTGTTTTGTGCAAGATCTGAGATGAATGTAAAAGGATCCAACCAAGGATCAGGTTCTAAAACGGAGTTCAAATGAGGAAACCATTCCCAGGTGGTTATCAGGGACTAATAGTCGAGAATGAATGCTTAGCCAAAGAACACTAAGGGCAGATAGACAGCAGAATGAATCATTCATTGAACAAGCATGGCCACCACATCAGGAATGAAGAACCTCTCAGCAAAACAAAATAGCCGAGAAAGAAGCAAAACAAAACGATGTAAAACAACAAAACACGAGCAAAGCAAAAGGCAACCTAACCTAACCTATGTACAGGTATTTACAAGAATAGCTCTACATGAGATCAGACTTGGAAGTAATGCTTCAAATGTTGCCTATTGACGGGCAACGAGACATCCTCGCCAGTAAGGGTTTTTGAACGGAAAGCATTTTCTCCCAAAATTTCAGCTATTTGAAAGGGGCCAAGCCAAAGCTTGTTGAATTTGTTATGTCCCCCTTTCTTTTCATGGGCTCTGTCCCAACATAAGACCAAATCTGCAATCTTAAAGGCTTTAATTTTGGCTCGTCGATCGAACCATCGTTTGACTATGCCTTGATGTTTGGCAAAATTTTCTATTGCGCGGTCTCATACTTCTTCCAAGTGCAAAAGCTCAGCTAACTAAGCTTCTCTACGGTCTCCCCCTTCATAAAATTCATTTATAAACTGGAGAGTGGGAATCTTTAGGTGGATCAGAAAGACAAGTTCTAGGCCATAAACCAAGTGAAATGGAGAATCGCTAAGGGCAGCCTTGTGGCAAGTACGATCTTCCCAAATGGCGAATTGGAGCTGGGTATGCCAGTCCTTGGGATTCCTATCTAGCAATTTTTTGATCATGATTATCAAATTGTTGTTCGTAGATTTAGCAAGGGAATTGCCTTGGGGGTAGTAATTGGATGAAAATTTAAGGGCTATGCCATAGTCAAAAGCCCAGCCAACGAATTTTAGTGAAACAAACACAGGTCCATTATCACACACTAGTGCGTAAGGGCAATCAAAGTGATTTAAAATAAAATTTTCCAAAAAATTAATGACTACCTCAGTTGTGGATTGTCTACAAGCAAGTGCTTCTGTCCATCTAGTGCAATAATCAGTAGTGGTTAGAATGTACCTGTGCCCCACAGATGATGGAGGGCTTACTGAACCAATGAAATTGAGACCCCATTGCGTGAACGGTCTCACCTCTAGAACAGGTTGCAAATGGACAACATTCTTCTCCTTGGTAGTGACTGTTAAACATATGTGACATGAGTGAACATGGCTATGTGCGTCCTTGAAGACTGTTGGCCAATAATATCTTTCCCTTAGTATCTGATGTGCAATGGATGGTCCGGATCCATGGCCTATGCCAAACTTGTCATGGAACTCTCTTAGGACTCGATCTGCTTCCTCTCTTCCGAGACACCTCAAATAGATGCCTTCATGATTCCTTTTATACAATATGGACCCTTGCAGTATGTAGTTGCTGCTTTTCAGGTGGAGAGCATATTTTTGAACCCCCTGTAGGTGGGGCAGACACTTATGGTTCAACAAATACTAAACAACATCTTCATACCACTCCCCTGGAGAAACATCCTCTAGATGGTAATCCTGCACTGTGAGTTCAAGCCTCACATCATCTGCTACTTCAACAATTGTATGAGTAAGTGCTTATCCTCTCAACAACCTCATTGGTTGGATTTCCATGTCATACTTGTGCAGCAGCGTGACCCACTTTTCCCATCATTCACCTAACTCATTCTACATCAACAAGGTCTTGACTGTTGGGTCAAGAACTATGGAAAACACCTTATTACATAAGATGTAATGCCTGAACTTCTTCACTCCCCTAACAATGGCGTATGCTTTTTTTTCTATGTTATGGTAGCACAGTTTGGCATCTTTCAAATGAGCACTCATAAAAGCAATTGGGTGCTCATTCCCCTCGTTATCTTTCTAGGTCAGAATGCTAGTGCACGAATGATCTGAAGCAAACGAATAGATGTAAAAAGGCTTCAGGTAATCTGGATTGACTAGCATGAGTGCTTCAACAATCACTTGTTTAATTTCCTCAAATGTTTGCTTTGCTTCAGGAGTCCACTCTATCTTGGCATCTTGTTTCAGCATGGTGTTGAGGGGCTTGACGATCTCAACAAAACCTGTAATAAACTTTTGGACAAAGTTAATCTCTCCAAAGAAAGATTTGAGCTCTTTTTTGCTACCTGGCTGCTGGATCTTCAACAAGGATTGAATGCGTTTTGGGTCAATAGAAATGCCTAGCTCTGAGATAACATGCCCCAATAGCTTCCCCTCCGTAACCCCAAAGATGCACTTCTTGGGATTAAGGGAGACACCAAACTCTCGACACCTTGGGAAGAACTTATATAGATCTAAGACATGATCATTCCATTTCTTTGAAAACACTGCCAGATCATCCATGTAGATGATTATACATTTTCTAACCAGATCTTTGAATGCAATGTCCATAGCGTGTTGGAAGGTTGTACTAGTGTTAATGATCCCAAATGGCATTCGTCTATAGGAAAAAGTGCCCCATTTGGTAGTGAATGTTGTCTTATGATGGTCTTCATATTGCACCATTACTTGATTATACCTTGAATAACCGTCAAGGAAGGACATCATTATTGACCCATTAATAATCTGCAATACCTCATCTAGTGAGGGCACCAAATAATTGTCCTTTTCCGATGTTCAGTTCAAATTGTGAAAATCCATGCACAACCTGATTTCACCATTTTTCTTCCTAATCGGTACCAAGTTAGCAACCCATGCGGAGTAACGAACTGGAAAGATAATCCTTGCTGACAACAACTTCTGTACCTCCTTGTAAATAATTGGTTCCAACAGTGTGTTGATGGGGTGCTGCTGCTGTCGGAAGGGCTTTGCCTCAGGCTTGAGAGGAATAGTGTGTGTTATGATGGAGGTGTCGTAAGTTTTTAGATCTTCGTAGCTCCATGCAACCAGATCATGATATTTTTGAAGAGCATCAATGATCCCTTTCTTTTCTTCAGCAGTACAAACTTTTCCAATAAAGACATTTTTGATTTCCTCAATTGTCCCAAGGTTATGAACATCACACTGATTGTTGATGGATTCCTTCTTGGCTTGTTGGTCTTGGTCTCTAATCTGATCCAAGTCAAATATGTGTTCCAACTGAACCATACCCCTAGGAATCGTGTTGGTATTTAGGTTGATAACTCCTTCTATATCCAATTCAACTTCTTTTGGATCAACTTCATCTATTATTTGAGCGGCGAAGACATCAAAGCTTGTGATGAACTCGAGGATGTGCTTATCATCATTGAAAACTTGAAAGTGGGTGAAATTATCCAGAATGGATGGGGTGTAAGTCAACTCAACCGTAAAGTGCTTAAGGCCTGAAAGGGTGAGTGGCTGCAATGTGTTGGCTGCTTGAGCCAACGCATTAGCTATGTGATTCTAAGAGTGTGGGATTAGCTTAATATTGAAGGCGTCTAATCCTTCTAAGAGATCCCAAACCCTATGTCTGTAATTAGCAAGCCTTCAGTCATGACATGAATACACTTTCCTAACTTTCTTTATCACCAACTCAAAGTCTCCGAAAACTTGCAGCATTTTGACATTTTTCTTTAGGGCCATAAGAAGACCATGTAGTAAGGTTCCATACTCTGCTACATTATTAGTGCAATAAAATTGCAGCCTATGGGTAGCAAGAAAGGTTTTACCCATTGGGCTAATGAGCTCAAATCTGGTGCTAGCCCCTTGCTTTGACTTGGACCCGTCGAATCATAGCATCTAGAACTTGGAAAACTCCTTGACATTGGGTCCACCTAGGCCTTCATTGTCCTTTGGCTGGACATTCACCTTTGTATCTTTTAGAAAGTGCATTGACTTAGCATGATTGGCAATAGGTGATTTCTTTGGAATTTCCTTTGGCAATTCTCTTGAAGGAGTAGCTAATTCGTTGACATGTTCCACTGCCATTTGACATAGGTAGCATTCAAACTCGGAGTGGACAACAATGTGAATTATGTACCAATTTGGTAGCAAGAGATCCTGGACATCCATTTGGGCACCCAGGCTAAACTAATCTTTTGCACAATTTTCTATGAATTCTTGGAAACCATTCAATAATCCCAAGTTATCATCTTTAGCTAGTTCGTCATCTGATTCTACCAACATCTTTGTGCTCTGAGGAATTTGAGTGGGATTAGTTGAAGGGTTGCATTGCACCAAGAGTACTTTTGCAACAAATTCTTCATGAGGTTCGAATCCTTCCTAACAAGCAAAGGGACAATAATTTCCCAATTTTATCTCAACAAATAGTACCTCATTGGTGTTGTTATACTCTTTGATCATGTACTTCATATGAGGCTCATGGTCTATATGAATTTGATTAGGCAACCCTTTCCATGAAAACCACATATGAGAATGATCTGTTGCGGCATATCCATTCAATGTCCTAGTGAAATCTCATTTGAGGATAAGTCCGTAAGTGTCAGGGATATCAACCACCTGAATGTCAATGACCTGCTGTATCCTTGGATCCACAACAATCTGCATTGGGATCCTATTCATCTCTCCTACTATGTTGATCTTTGTCTTGTCTAACTGGGTTACTTTCCTTCATGAAGGTGTTGGAGTAATCCCAAGGGCTCTACAGTTTTCCAAGGGCATAACATTGGTGGACGCTCTTGAATTGAGTAGGAAATTGTGCAAATTCTTTCTGAATATCCAGATAGTAGTGAGGAAGGGCGGGGTTTCGAACTTCCCTTGGAAAAGACCCATAAGCGTATGTATTTGGGCTACTTGAGCCTTGTTCTTATCACCTATTTTATCCTTGGTTTGTCTTGAAGGCTGATCCTTAGGATTTTGTCTGTTGTGCTGATCAGACTCCTTTGCGGGCTGCTTACTCGTAAGCTGATTAGAGGGAGTATCTTTCTTTTTCCCTATGGTTTCCTGTGTGTCAGATTCTTTCCTAGGTTCCTCAAAGGTGAACCTTTTGGTCAAAGTTTCCTACATTGCTTTAGAGGATGAGGTTCCATTAATTACCCTGAAAAAGGCATGTTTTATAGCAGGAATTTTGAGGAGCTCGAAAGCAGACAAGTTGATTTTGACCCTTTTAAATTCCTCTGCGACGTACTCACCCATTTGATCAATTTTAGATTCAAAATCCTTACCTATGGGTGAGCTAGCAGACTGAACTTGTGCTTGGTTTGACTGATTTTGGGGCTGGCCTTGGGTCTAATTTTGTGATTGGCTGTTAGGCTGATTTGATGCTTTATCTTTGTTGAAATACTGAGTGGGCATATGAGGGAAACCAGGTTTGTTACTAACATTTGGATCTGATGGGGTAGTGAAGTAATTAGGAGGGGTTGATGTAGTGAATGGTCCCCCCACTCGTCTATTCCTTAAATAATACGGGGTATCCCTTTGATCGAAGGTATGTACTTCATCCTCACGTTGCTCTTCATCATCTAGAGGACCATTATCTACTAAATCAAATAATTGAGTCAAGGTTTCACTGTTGCTTACCTCTTTTACTTCTTTAACTTTTGCAGAGACAACTTCGTCCTTGGGCATGTTGCTTTCGCTCCTTGGGAACGGAGCTTGGTTGACCACGAGCATGGAGAAGTCGTACGACTCAGATGGGACTATGTCACGACATTAGGCATTATCCACAACATTTTGGACTTCAACTTTAAAAATTTATGTCGTTGTAAGGAACTTGAGACAATCCAGCTCAGAGTTTCTGTTGGTCTTATGAATTTGACACTACCTTGATAGAGCTGCTTCAGCAAGATAAACTCCGCTAGTCAACTTTTCTGTGCTAGTAGGCTGATCAAGAGGTGTGGGAACACCCCCATTATTAGGCCTTTTATTCCATGTTCTATTATGTCTTTGAAAAGGCCTCTTTTCATAGTTTTGATTGGAATTCTACTCTCTAACAAAATTATGCCCCGAAGAGGTGTTGGCATGGCGATCATCTCTATTATCTTGATTGTCCCTATTATCCTTGTTAAGATTGGCTTGGATACTTCGTTGAGAGGCCTGCGACTGGTTGTTCTAATTCCTTAAATGTGTCATTTTTGTGGACATTTTCCTAATCATTTCTGTTAACTCATCGAGTTGATCCTTTTCAGCATTACTTGGCTGCGACGCAGGGTTTTGTAGAAGAACAGGCGGGGTTTTCGACTGATTTTGTTGTGCTGGAGGAAATTCTAGCCCCTGTAGGTACAATGGTACTTGAGGCTACTAAGGGTAGGCTTGTTGCTATGAGGGAGCCTGATGGTAAGTCTGTTGTTGTTGAGGTTGTAAGTAGTGGGGCACGGGAGGTTCCTAGTTCATCAGCTACTGTGGATGAGGGACTATAGGTAGCTACGACACCTAGTTCATAAGGGGTGTATGCTGTTGAAGTGCTTGATTAATCCCTTGAACCTGCATAGGATGGGCAATCTACCCCAAAGAAGGGAGTTGGCCCAAAATATTCTATTCCAAATTTTTACTAGAAACAATTGCCTCCACATAGGCATTCACCAATGTAGTGAGCGACAGACACATTCTCTTCACCATTACTGATGTAAGATTATCTAATGCTTCATAGTAAATAAGTAGGGCAGTGACATCATTGAGTACATAGGGAGGTTGTAGTCTCATGTAAGCACGATGGAAGTGATCATTGAAGGAACTAATTGGTTCTTTGACCTCTCTGCAAATGGATTTTATTCTCTTCACCATTACTGATGTAAGATTATCTAATGCTTCATAGTAATAAGTAGACTGGCGACATCATTGAGTACGTAGGGAGGTTGTAGTTTCATGTAAGCACAATGGAAGCGATCATTGAAGGAACTAATTGGTTCTTTGACCTCTCTGCAAATGGACATAAACTGTTAGTATAACTCTGAGGGGCTAATTGGAATCTTGTATTTCTGCAAGAAGGCATTCCTCAAAATATCCCACGAAGTAATGGATCATTTTGGAAAATTGATGTACCAATAAAAGGCTTCTTCTTCAAGTGAGTATGGAAAGAGCCAACATGCCACATCTTCGTGATCAATCTGCATATCTTTGATTGTTGTTTCAAATATCTTAATGTGCTCTTCTACTGTCCTTTGTGGATCGCGAGGATTGAATTCGGGGTCATCCACAATAATGGGTTACACTTTTTGGCCAAACTTGACATTGAAATCAACATTTTTCGACTTCACTTTGACACCTGGTAGGTAAACTATTAGGAGTTTGAAAATGATGTAAAGCTAGTAATTTGTGAGATTTTGTCACGTAGATTTTAAATATATATTTTTTAAAAAAATTGGAATTAAATTGTTTTTTTTTTTTTGCGTCTCCTTTGATAACTAGTTTTTAATAGTAAACAACATTTTTTAAAAGTGATGTGTACTTTGACACGCATAACTTTTTTTCTACAAAGGATAAAATTTTGATTCTTTTTAATTTAGGTTGCTAACATTGGTATCTATTGGTTTCATTTTGTTTCATAACGTTTTGTTGAATATTTTTTTTTAATTAAGTTTTGAAGTCAAAACATTTACAATTTAGACATAGGTGCACTTCGACACGCATAACTTTTTTGGTATGTATTGAAATTCAATTTTATTTTTTTTGTTAGAACGAGGACATCAATACCTAGAGGATATATATTTTTCAAATTTTTTTCCTCAAATTTACTATTTTTCCACAATGATTTTTCATCGAACTTGAGGTTCGGTGAAAAATCTATGTACAGTTAAACTAAAAAATAAAATATAAAATAAAAACAAAATATATTAAATTTATAGTTGTTGGAAAGCACATTTCGATCACTACAATCATCCAACTTGGTTTATCAATTTGACTCCATTTGCACCTCCTTCCGAAGCTTCGATAGTCAAAAATGCATAAATTTTGAAATGGTGGAGGGGAAGGTGAGAAAAGGGGGTTCATTAGAACCCCCCTTATATGGTGCAAGGAGTTCGATAGAAGGGGGAGGGAGGTTCATTAGAGGGTTCATTGGGGGTGCTTCATTGAACCCCCTTCATTAGAAAGGGGTAACCATTTTAAATTTTTTATAAGAATTTCTAATTTTTTCTTAGTTGAAAAATTGTAATACTATTATTGGGTTTTATAACTATAGAAGCTTTCTAGATTTTGGGCATGTCATGATAAGCATTAATTGCAAAGGAGAGAGGGATTTTAGACTATGTAAATCCATGGGTGGTAGTGGAGGTGGAGCTAGCGGTTGAGAAATAGTAATGCAGGACTCTTTTTGTTGTGGGACAACAACTAGGACTACGCTTGGAGCTCACGACTATTTGGATTGCGCTTTGGACCCACCAGAAAGCGAGGGAGAGGGACAAAATTCTTGGCTATCAAAGGATGAGGTCCAATAGCAGTTTAAGGTGTTGGCGGATGTTGGATGAATAATGAAAGGTGGAGGTGAGAGAAGTGGAAGCGTGGAGGGGAAGAAGAGAAGCAAAGTCTCCTCCCTTAGTTCCTTTAGCCTTGTGGGGGTTGCAACTCTTGAGGACCTCCCTTGTTTTCGTTAACCTTAGAATTCTCTAAACCTTTTAGGGGAGAATGATCCAATTTGATCCAGCTTAGAAAGGCCCTCCTTCTAGCGCCAGTTCTGTTGATGCTACATTTTGCACACTTTCTCAACACAGACAATGCGTAAGTGCACTGCCTCTCTTGAAAGGGGACTTCCAACAAGTTGCTGAAAATCACCCCAAGGTCTCTCGGGTGTCAAGTCATGACTTGCATGGAATTCCTTAGTTGATTATGGATGTGATTTTGCTGGTAATCACAGGGCAGACTTATGTAGCTGGGTAGGACAAAATGAATCTTGAAGATTGAAGTTTCTAAGATGGAAGTTGGCGTGCACTTTGTTGTAGGTTCAAACAACTATTTGAAACTCCAAACTTTTCCTTGAATTTTGGCTTTACAATTTTCAATGAACCTTAGCTTAGGTTATTTCTAAAAAAGAAGAGGAAGAATAGCAGGGAAGAGGAGAGTTTCCTGGATCTGCAACTAACTATGAATAGTGATCGTGGAGGTTTTGTTGTGGACAACTTCCTTCAAACAAGATTCCACTTAACCAAGAAACCTATAGTATCATGAAATTTGTGCTATTTTCTAAGGTCTCCAAATATTTTACCATTCATTCACCACATATATGCATGAATAAAGATAAAAGTTTAAAGAAACTTTAAGTTTTAGCCTAGACTGACTTTACACAACCATTTACTAGCAACAAATAGAAAAAATGTATGGATTGGGAAGGCATCTACTCAGCATAAATTTTGATAACCACAAAACAACATTACCAAATCTATCTAAGCAATCTAAAACCAACTAGAACAACAATGTAAATCTAACTAAAACATCTAACTATGGGAGATTGAATCATGAAACATGTAGAGAAACTTAGAAAATGCACCAAAGTCAATGTATTTCCATTAAAATTTTTGCAGCATGTCATTAGAACAACTCAACTCTCTCTTAAAAATGAGAGGAGACCCCCTATTTATAGTGTCCAAAAGGTGGAATGAATGGTCAAGATTAATTTTCATTGTGTGGCCAAGATTCATTACAAATTAGTGTTCTACCTACCCCACAATATATATGACATTTTAAAATATAATTTTGTCTCCATCCCTATTTTGTCTTTTAGTGACAACACTGTAGCATTTTTGTCCTTTTGCTAATTTCCCTTTTGCTGTAGCTATTCCTTTAGGAACTCTTCATCAATAATAGGGTTTCCTTCATGCTTCTTCAAAGCTGCATACTCTATAAATTTTAGAATTAATGGTTGGAGCTTATCCATGTCTACGATTTCAGATCGCAACACCTGATAACTCCACTCTTTGGATTATTCAGTGAGATTTTCCCAATCCTCTTCATACTTAGCAGTGTGATCTTGGAACATCTCTAACTGGGTGAAGGCTTGGGCTGCAAAACTCATGAAATCAGTTGTGATTTCATCCGA
Organism: Sequoia sempervirens; assembly: GCA_007258455.2. NCBI lineage: Eukaryota > Viridiplantae > Streptophyta > Pinopsida > Cupressales > Cupressaceae > Sequoia > Sequoia sempervirens. The sequence goes on from VDFB02340419.1 coordinate 10,848, forward strand.
CATCCCGTCCTCGATCTTCTTTTGGAAGTGGAGCTTTATCTTCTTTGGATCCGTCTGTATGACATGCATATCATATCCTATCAACAACTTCAAGTACTGAGTAAAATCAGCCTTGATCTCCTTAGCCCACTCGATATCCGCATTCACCTTATTGAGCACCAACTCCAACCTTTCTTTTCGATTCATGAAGTCTCACTTCCATACATCCACCAACCAGTGGTCATCCTTTTTGAAGGAAAGCTCCTTTTCCCAAGTTGCACTTGGCAGTTTAAGAATAGCCTCAATCTTCGGGTAGGTGGATTCATATCTTGCTAGGAATTCAGTGCAAAACTTCCTCGTAACCTTAAGACACTGTTGGAGATCCAAGAATTTGTTAGCTATTTGGACATCATGACCAATGCCCATGTTTCCAATGTATAGGACTTGTCGGAACCAACTTTCTGTAGTTTTATCCAGGTTCTTTCTCTTTTCCAGCTTGTCTATTTGTTCCCTCGACAACAATTATGATGGAGTTGTGGACGTGGTAGGAACTTCCTCTGCTGATGACCATTTTTGGATGTATGCTGTTAGGTCAGCCACTTCCGCCTTGAGCTCTTCTTTTGAAATTTTATCTTGTTGTATCAAATGTACTACTATGGAAATAGACTCTTGGAGGTGCTCTACTATTTTCTCCCTAGTAGCTATTCCTAAATCAATGGTAGAGACATTGTAGCTTATCCCTTCTGCTCCGACTACTTGCATTTCCACCTGGATGGTTCTAGATCCAAAGGCATCCATTGTCACCTTGGATCTAATTTTGGGCTTCTCCTTTTTGGTACTAATTTGTGCTCGAGCTAAGATAGCTTCCAACCTCGCTCTTGGGTCAGCTACGGTGGGAGCTTTCTTCTCAAGCTGATTTTCTAGCCATTTGGGCATAGCAGATTTTTCTTTAGGTGAATCATGATCATCTTCCCCCTCCTTTGTTTGTACTTCTATTTCTTTATCTCCGAGGGCCTTTTCTTCTGTTTTAGTGCCTTCTCCCTCTTCCTCATCTAAATCTTGGATGAACACAAGGTGTTTGATGGGAGACTTAGTAGGAAATCGTTCCCTGGGACCTTCTTCTCTCTTAGTCTCCTCTTCTTCCTTTTCTTCAACCTCTTCATCCTATTCATCCTTATGTACATGCTCCCTGGGCTGTTCAAATTTGAGTCTTGTCAATTTGAACCTCACCTTCATGTTTATCCTCTTCTACATTCTCCTCTTCTTTATGAGGAGGTGGTACATCTTCCTGATGTTCCCTCTCTTGTTCTTCTTGTCCTTCGGAGAAAGGAATTTCTTTGTCGTGTTGGGGTTTTCCTCTTGCTATTCACCTGGCCAGGAGCTCACAATTTCTTCCACCTTGCCATCTTCTTGCCCTTCCTTTTTGGATGTGACCTTACTACTTCTTCTCACGACATCCCTCGGTTCTTGGACAACTCTTCTTCAAAGTCTGGATCGAGAAAGTTTGCATAATATTTTTCCATCGGCATCCTCTTCTTCATCTCCACTTTCAGAGGATCTTGTTTCTTCTCCTGCATGAACCACCTTGTCAATTTGTAGGTGCTCATACTCTAGATGTTCATGATATTCATCTACCTCCTCTTCCAATGCTTTTGTTACTTCAATATCTCACCTCTCCCATTCTGTTGATATTGCCATTATAGCTTCCATTGCTAGTGGTTATGTTGGAGGCTTTGAGGGAGGATCATTGGCAAGGACTTGTGCTAAGGCAACTTGGATGGTGGGATTCATTAGTACTTGGGAAATCTCAGAAGGAACATTCTACATGTGCCACGAGAATGCCTCTGGCAATGTGAGCACGGGCATTGGTATTGTTGCTACCACCAATGGAAGTGATGCGGTGGGGGACATAGAGGCAGAGGAAAGTGGAGAAGTGGTAGCAGAGGAGGAATCAACCAATATGATGGGCCTAGTTGGTGAAGAGGAGGCAAGGTGGATCAAGATGACCACCGCGGGTGGGGATGTGGCAACCATAGCTTGAGAAATAGGCAGAGGGATGGCAGTGTCTGAGGCAGCCGATGGGAACTTTGGTTGATCCATCTCCATTTCTTCTCCTTTTTGGAGGGGATCTTCTTGAATAGTAGGCAGCCCTACAATGCTTCTTGTCCTTTTGTGTTTCTTTGATGGCTCACCCTCTGAGGCCTTCCTCGCGTATACTTTTGGATTCGACTGTTGCTCCTTGGCCTCTTTCCTTTTCCTTGATCTTGTGAGCAAAGGAGATTTGGAGGTTTCTCCTATTGAGGTGGTATTCGTTGCATCATCTGTGGCACTAGGCTCACTTTTGAGCCCTTCATAGGTTAGGACAACCCCTTGTTCCTTTAACTGGGAAACCTATCCATTGACCCATTCTCTGGTATGAGCCTCGACGGGCTTAGTTATAATATCGAGATCATCGACCTCCTGCTCATCCCAATCTATTGTTGGCAGCGGCAAGTTAGCGACTACATTGTACCTAGGGTCCATGACTATGCTCTCATCTACCTCCACTTGATCGGGGATAGGAAACAAATTCACCCCTTTCACGAAGTATGTAGTCATTTGCATGTAATGCCTCATGCGTACTTCCTTGTCGTCCTGGAAATTTGCCTAGAAATCTTCAATGTGATGCAAATGGGTGTAGTCAGGCCCTTATGTTTTCCTTATGTGCCCATATGGTCCATCCGTGGGTGAGCAGTGTGGAGGCTGAAATGATATTCTGCTAGCTCCTTCTCTGAGTTCCCTACACACTAAGAGGTTTGCAGCTTGTACATCCCTTGACCGAAAGAAAGGGGATAGGGGATTCCCACCAAATGCTTGCTATTGAGAAGAGTATGTACATGTCACAGTTGTCGAGAGAGTTCTAGCAATATAATCTAGTCATTGGGTATCGGGGCAGCTTATTTGGCCTCTATGTGTAACCTTGGGCATGAATGTAGGTGAATTTAGGGTACTGAATAAATAAGAAGACGTATTGTTTCAGGAACGCCTGAGCACTGTGGGAGACTCGTCTCTCGAAATCTCCTCCAAGTAGTCTGATAATGTGACCTACAAAAGCGTCATTCACTCTGCAATAGTCCCTCTTAAAAAATTTGAACTGGAGTTGGGGGTATCTATCATAAACTTTCAACTAGATTCTTCATCAGGTGCCCTAAATAGTCCGTTGTATTGCCTCCGCTCAGCTATCGAGTAAACAAGGTAGGATGTCATATAAAATTTAGAGGTCTTCTTGATATTTATAAACTGCTGGTGGAAGTAGTCACTCATTATTCCCCCCAGTAGAATGTGGTCTGTGTGGAATCCTCGTCCTTTCCGCGAAGGATTTTCTCTACAAAATAGACCATCAATTCTTGAAATATGCCGCAATGGGAAGGCCCATTACCCTACTCAACAAAGTCACCAGGTCATGATAATCTTCATGGAAATTGTTGTGGAAGATCTCTTAGGGAACTTTCATAACACTTCCCCACTTCTCTTTGAGCCAATACTGATTTATAAGTTTCTTGCAGCCAACTGGGTCCTGGTCCCACATTGCTTTGCATTCCTCTATTGTTGGAAGCTCCATCTCCCCAAAGGTAGGGATGTGGAAGGTCTTTTTTATTGCCTTGCCTAACATATCAGCCAAAATGTTCCCATCTCTATCAACTTTGTCTAGGTCTTCGATTGGTATGCCTACCTGCATGCCATGACCTGTTCAGGAGCAACAAGGGATGGAGGAAAGCCTCTAGCCTTGGCAATTCCACTGCTCCTAATTAACCTTACATTAACTGTGGTTGGGTTGATCCTAACCCTTTGTTTAAATTCGTCAATATCAATG
>VDFB02340419.1:14779-31013 GCA_007258455.2 Sequoia sempervirens
CATTGACACTTGTTTCCAAGAGGTGATCAATGCACCAAAGCACCCAATCAGGTTTCCTAACTCAAAATAGACCCTAGCGCACCTTAATCATCTTTATTTTGATAGAAACAAAGCAAAAATACTCTATTACAACACTGTTTTATCAGATTCCCAATTGCTTGCACCCAAAGACCAATATTGTTTGTAGAAGTCCAAAACACTAAAATTAGGCATAAATTTCAAACCAGGTGGAGTTTCCCCAAAATAATCATAGATTCTAGGACCCATTTCAGCCTTATTAAACATACTAAAAAATTGAGTATTGTTGTTTTAGAAAGAATACCAATAAAATTGACTGTACCGCTACTACAAGCCCCAAATAGGCCTATTTTCCAAAGCATGACACACCTAATTCACTTCTCAATCCAAAATAATTGTAAAATATCTTCACACAGGCTATAAAACTTCTAGGAATAAACAAACTTTTTATCACTTAAACCCCTTTTAAAGGCTACAAAACACAAACCCCTCAAGCTCTAGGCTTTTAACCCATGCTCAAATAAGGAGGGTTTATTGAAAATATATTGTCCAAGCCTCCAATCACTTAGCCATTGCTTCAAACACCCTATAATATGTCTGCACATGGTAAATAATCCATCTCCAAACCTTTACAAATGTTGTTTCATCATACTCTTGCTCTTAGCCATCAACTTTCATGGAAAAAACTCAGAAAATTCAATGGAGGCAGCATCTAAACCTTGCAACCTGACTTCCCCTGTATCTGCAAACACCATTACATTAGAAATTAACCTATCTTATACCATTCCACAAAATTACCAAGCCTCCATCGGTGGAATGGTTGTTAAACCTCACTTTAGACTCTCAAACCCTTTAACTGGTTTCCAAAATAGCTTATTGTAAAATTGCTCTTAAGTCCCTCTAAATTTTGATGAAAATTCTTCAAATCTCTTCCAAACGGAAACTAACACAAATAAATATGAAATAAAATCAATATTTACAACCTAGGAGTGTTGTACAGTCCATACAATGCTTGTAAAACAATAAGAAAATGTTGTTTTAGCATAACAGAGTACTTTTATTCACAAAATGGTTTCAAAATACAATCATCAATGCATTGCTCACCCTTACAATGCTCTTTAAAGAGGTTTACATCAGTTAGAATAACTTCCCCTCTGAACTTCAACTCCACTCCATTAACTTCCTTTTGCAAAATGACTCTTCCACTTCCACTTTTGTGCATTTTTTTGCAATTTTACATTTTTGGCAACAAATGACAACTTTTGCAACATTTGATAACGTGACCTCACAATCACCTAGAAACCTTATTTAATGACTCAAATACATTTTAAATGACCTTTTATATGATGAAGATTCAAACTTTAAAATATTTCCATGGAGGCATACCATTCCAATTCAAATGGATCAATGGTGAAACACAAAGGAAATCTTATACCTTTTTATATTTATCCATAAAAATAAGTAACATGCACATCCACATACAATCAATTTTCCAAGATAGAGAGGTTGGTAGCTAGCCACTACATAGCTAAAAAAACATAACTTATGTTACAGGTAGTGGAAAATATCAAGTTAATGAAAAATACAAGAAAATTATGTAGATAGAGGGAAAGGATTAATTATTTCTAGAATAATTTGTTCATGATTGCAACATGAGGCTCTATAAATGCACAAACATTTGAACAAACTAACATAAGGGTGTAGACAAGACATAAATGCATCAATTATATGGCTAGGTAACTAAATAAGATAGGGCCCTATTCAATTCTCTTATATTAGTTATTAATAGAGGTAACTAGAGAACTATAAAGAGCTAAAACTAGGTAAATACAAGATTGGGTGTCTACAAAGTCCATTATAATTCTATGAAATGTTTACCATTAGAACCTTGAAACAAAGTCCATAAAACTTAATGACATATAAGATTCAATGTCACTCAACTACGATACATGATGTAGCCTTCAAATAAAACCCTTAAAACTCAAGGACATAATCATCATTAGACCCTTCATTAAAAGCCACATAATCATCATGCATAAGAGTCAATGTCTCTCAACCATAATTTATCAGAAAGCGCAATAGGGACACCATAAGATTTAAATCAACCTCAAATAAAAAAACATACAGCAAAATGACATATATTCTATTAAAACCTTCAAATAAAAGCCATATAACACAATGACATTTATTTTATTAGACCCTTCATTTAAAATTTGTCATCATGCACATGATTGAAGTGGGATCTTGTGCTAGTGGGTTTAGGGTTTTGAGGGATGATGGATGGGAGAAGAGGGATTGTTGCAAGCTTGAACGAGGAAATTTTATATAAGGATGGGGGAGTGCATCTTGGTCCACATGACTATCATTATCATTAAAGGGATCATATTTAGGTTGGTCAACAAGGCTAGCCTCATCATCATCACCAAGGAATGGATACATGGTTTGGATTTGTATAAGGATGAAGGATGGGATGGAAATGGAAGATATTAAAATAAATTAGAATTTGTATTAGAAGAGATTATATGGGATGGGATGGGTAAGTGATCTTAAAATTTATTTTGATATGAAGAGATCTTAGGAATGACTTATTAAGCTCAAATTTTGAGATGTAATGGAGGGTGTAGGATAAAATTAGGTTGACATTTGATTTGGAATATAATATTAGTTGTGTTATGTATATGAGGGGACTGATTGGGACTAGATGAGGATTTGGATTAGAATATAGGTTAGATGGTGCTTGATGTAGAATTGGAATTGGATTAGAATTAGAATAAATGATAGATTTAAGAATTGGATTAGAATAAGTGATAGAGGATGATTAATTGAGGTTGGGTGCATGTATTAGGATGAATTCAAGATGAGGTTTTGGGAGATGGGAATGACTATATAAGAGCTTTCTTCTTCTTTTTTGGTTTGGTTTCCTAGGATTTTGATTTAGATATTATTTGAGGATTGGACTAGGGGATACTTGAGAGGCTAAATTAGAATCTTGACATAGAATTTAGATTTTGTATGAGAATGAGGATGAAGAGAATTTAGGTTAATGATTGAGATGAAGGATTAAAATAGATTCATGAATATGTGGTTATGAGTTAAGAAAGGGGGATATAGATTAGGTGGTTGGATTTGGAAGGAAGAGTTAGATTATGGATTAGGAGGGGATAGATATGATTAGTGTTAGGAAAAAGGTGTCTCAACCTTAAAATTTTATAAAAGGTTACTATTTATAGTAAGTTTATATTTGAGCATGGATGGCCCTTCAAAAAAATCTTAAATATATGGAATAACCAAATAAACATGCTGGTAAAATTTTGACCCAAGGTCATGTCTGGATTTCAAGATATTAAAGTTTTCATTTTTGAAATCTTCAAATACAATTTTGAGGTGCTTAGAAGCCATTTTTGTTGGCTTGAAAGTGGTCATAACTAGCAAAGTTAGGTGTATCTTTACAAAGCACTTCATGAGCTTTCCAATGGTTCAAACGGTTTGTCAATTGAACTATTGGATCAAAAGTTATGGCTTTCAAAAGCTAGGTCTTTCGAATTGGGAAATGTGAAAATGTGTTGGACACATAAAAGAGTTGTAAGGGGGAGTTAAGTTGGAAATATTTTATTGGAGATAAGTTGGGCACCACTTTTTGGGTGGTTTTATCTCATGGTTTTGTAAATACTATTTGACTATTTCATGTATTGTATCTCTTATATATTACATGCTTGAGATGGAGGTTGAGTGTGAGAGTATTATAGATGTTGAGTTGCCCTTGGATCTCTACTTGGTGATGGTAGGTTGTCATCGGTCCTAACACTTTAGCGATAAACACATCAATATGTCAATCGGTAGTGTCCAAAGGTTGTATCTGCACAGAAGTCATCTTGACTATCTCTCTCTCAGTTCTCTAATTGTTGAAGTTGAGAAATACAACCTACAGAACCAGTGAACACCTGCAAGCAAATAACCTGTCACATAGAAGAGATACCAAAAACACAAGAATAGTGCTATGCTTTCCCATGAAGCAAAAATGCATAAAACAAGAATAGAATAATTACAAAGAGATCAATCCTTATGAAAGGAGATCAAAACCATAAAGGTGAGTAATTACAAATTAATAATTAATTAAGTATTAATGGGCCTAAATTTAGCTTAAGTGAAAAATAAAGTAAAGGTGACTTAATTAATTAATCAAAATGATTAAATTAATTAAGTAATTAACCTATTACTCTAACACCCCCCCTTAAGATGAACTTAGGGAGAATCTAAAAAACTAAGGACAAAATGCATGAAATCAAAGATGGGTCGCGGCAACGAGGCCTAATCAGGTACCCATGAACAAATGCAATGCAAACTAAACCAAACGGGGTAAAGGAGAAAACCATGTGGGAACAAAACCCCTCCCTAAAATAGGATGCAAAACACAACTAAGTGATGAAATATGGAGGACTCTATAAGACCCACCAAGGACACCATCCATCACAAAGATACATGAAAGAACCTCCCCAGAAGAGAGGAAGAAAGAGACAACATAGCCCCCCATAATGAAGTAGCCCCAAAAATATTAAAGAAACCGCATCTCCTGAAAGAAGTGAGAGGGAAGAAGCCTCATGAATGCAATCTTTGAAGGTGAATTAGGTGTAGCCCAATATGTCTCCACATAAGCAAGTGTGACCTCAACCAATGAAGAATTCAAAGTAGGTGAAGATTGAAGAGAAACCTCCAAAGATGAATGATCAACTAGGTCTTGTTGCACTGAAATAGAAGAAACCACATCTGTAGCCATAGAGGTATCAGCAACTGCAACAGTAGGTGGAGGAGATGGAATGGATGGCTCAAGAATTGGATCCGAAGTGAGAACACCAATGTTCAAGAAGCCAAATGTCTCCTCTAAATGATGATTCACACTAGAAGTGTGATGAACAGTTGTAGGAACAGAAGCACCATCATAAGAAAAATATGCAAAGGAATACAACCGAGATGAGTGATCCACCACCCCAGTAGCAATAACCTCTCTACTCTCCAAGTCTCTGATGATAACAGAATCAGGTGTGAACTCCACAGATCTCCCATTTCCTCCATGTGTGATCTGATAAATGGAAAGAAGGTTGTTTGTCATATGAGGAACACACAAGACATCCTTAAAAGTGTTGTCCCCAAAACTAATAGACCCCTTCCTTGTAACACTCATGTATGTATTGTTTCCCATCAAAATAGGAGACATAGTGCAAGGCTCAAAGGAAGTGAACATAGACTATGAAGATGCCATATGATGAGATGCTCCTGAATCTAGAAGCCATCTCCCTGATCCAAGACCTGAATAAGCACAAAGAGCATGTCCCTTCATATCTAATGAAGTATGTAAACCAATTGTGCCCCTATCATGCTCTGATACCATGTTGAAGTTGAGAAATACAACCTCATAGAACCCAATGAACACCTCAAGCAAATAACCGTAAATAGAAGAGATACCAAAAACACAAGAATAGTGCTCTACTTGCCTGTGAAGCAAAAATGCATAAAACAAGAATTGAATAATTACAAATAGATCAATCCTTATGAAAGGAGATCAAAACCCTAAAGGTGAGTAATTAATAATTAATTAATTATTAATGGGCCTAAATTTAGCTTAAGTGAAAAATAAAGTAAAGGTGACTTAATTAATTAATCAACATGATTAAATTAATTAAGTAATTAACCTATTAATCTAACACTAACTACCAAGCAACTGAATAAAACTCTAAACTAAAAAGCCTCTAAACTTAGAAATTAGGAAATCATCTATCTAGAAAGCTTGAAACAACTATATTAAGAAGCAGAAAACTATAAATCTAAAAAGCATAACCACTAAACTAGAAAGCATGGAAATGATTAAATTGAGAAATGTATAAATTGTTGAAGAAGTAAAACCAGTAAAGAAGCTATGAAACATTGGGCTAATTAAAAGATAACAATCTAAAACAACAGCATCAAACGATTCAACAGAAATAACTAAAGGAAGGTGCTTTGGAACTTCAGAGACTAAATCAAAGACTACAGACTTACTATAACCTTGTAGGATTCACACTAACAAAGATGACACATGCACATGAAAATGAATTCCAAATTTTAATTAGTATCTACCAAAGAAAATACGTATCAAGAAGTAAAAATACTTATCTATCTATCTATCTATAACCCTCGAATACCATCTCTCTCAAGTGTTCTTCGCTATCTCTGGATCACATGTGACCGTAATTCCTAAGTTACTTCTATCTCAAATAACACCATTCACATTGCTCAAGAATTCAAAGAGTGGTAAGAAAACTCTCTTTTTTATTCATAGTAGTTTTAATTAAAAAAAGACATATTGGCAAAGATAACGACATTCTTCTCTATTCATCATTTGCAATAGCCATATTTATATGGAAAGTGAGCAGCCTAAAATCCTACTTTCCACCGAGCAAAAGTCTTTTAATGATTGTCAACTAATGGACTTTAAAGCCCCTTTACATGAAATAATATTAAAGAGGTTCGACATGAGCTATAAATTTCTTGAAACTAAAAAAAATAATGTAATCCATGAAGACTCGCCCATACTGTATGCCCTCGAATTCTCGGGCCGGCCATTGTCTCTCAATGGTGTTGAGACTTACGTTCATTTCCGTTTTGACTGGAATGGTAACCAAGTGGTGGAAGTTGACCTATGAAATTATCAAGGAATAAACCATTAAATCAACGTAAGTTAGCTTATTTTGACTAATTCCAAGAAGTAAAGTTTGCACATTTATTCATAAAAAGAGCAATTATTTATCCTAAAGGTAATTAATTGGCAAGGTAAATTGGGATGAAAGGTATAGGTTTGCATATTGAATCCATTATGTTGATGAGGTTATTTTTACCTCATCATTTCCTCCCCTTCCTAAGCCCAAGCAAGTTCTCCTGCTCTCTGGTGTGTTCCCTGTCCTTTATTACCCTTATTCATCTCCTCATACTTAGCACTAAGATCATACAAGTCATTTTCCCTTGTATCTAGCTGCCCTTGTGCCCTAAAGAATCCCTGATGAAAAGTGACTCTTTGTACCCACCTTGCAAAACTGTCATCACTTTGTTCCAAATTGGTATATTCTGAAGGAGGTGGTGAAAGGAGGAGAGAAGGTCTATACCGCATACCAATCCAATTAATCTTCAATTCTTCAAGGATTTTGTTCAAATCTACTACTCTTTTGTAGGACCATTTAATATTAAGGGATGAAATTATTTCCCTTTTCTTGAGATACATAGGAAGAGGGGTATACGGCTCTTCACATGCATGCCAAGCTTTTCCTATCAATTTTGTCCCTTGTTCTTGAAAGTGATCATAGCATAGTTAGACGTTGTTATTGTACTTTTCCTATACTTCCTTTTTTAAGTTGGATGCCTAGAAATTGTGCCTTGAAAAAGAAAGGCTTCTTATGAGGATATCTCATTTGCAACCCCACAGTCCTTTTTGCATGTGCATATTCTCTTGATGTATCTTGCCAGTGAAGTTGATTTCTCATTCTAGACAAGAATGATCTCAATTTTACTTCTCCCACAAAGAAATTAACATAGAAATTTGTATATTCCTCCAAGAGAAAATTATGAACAAAGAACTCTCATAAAAAATCTTGTTGTTCAAGGAGTGACTCAACAAATATCTTTATAAATTCCTTGTCATCAGGATCATGTGGCTGATTTTGGTGAATTCTTTGTAATTTCCATCTTAAAATTTGTTCATTAAGAAACATAGAGTACAACCTAGATGGTATTCTACAAGCTAAGAGTAGTTCAACAATTTCACAAGCATCCTGCTTACCCCTATATGCTTGATGAAAGAATTATTTTAACATTACCAATTCCCTCTTTAGCCTATTATTCTCAAATTCAACATCCCTTAAAAGATAGAAGTGCTCTATCCATTTCATTAGTATTGGAGGGATGCATACCTAGAACCAATCTATGACAATGGGTTCAATTTTTGTCTTTTTTGACTCCATAATTGGTTTAGTGTCACTCTCCTACAAGTATTGCTCTAATTCCACAATCTTACTCACAGAAGCATTCAAATCATTTTCCTGTATACTTCTTTCCTCCTCAAAAGCACTAAATAATTGCATAAAATTATTTTTCAAGTATTGAATATGCTTATCTCTATCATACACAGCATCCTTGTGTTGCTTATCTTGTTGATTCCATTGCTAGATCTGGTACTGCAGCTGTTCAATGAGTTTATCTTTTTCCTCCATCTGTACTGTCAATCTTGCAATTTCCTGGTCTCTTTTATTTACAATGGCAGCTTGTACCTCAATCTCTTCTTTCTGCTGGTTAATTTTTGCTTCATCATTTTGTAGCTTGGTTCTTAATTCCTTAGTTTCTACTTTTAATTTTTCTAATTCTTCATCTCTCTGGCTATATTTTGTATCCCCTATCTCCATAAAGAAGAATGAATGAGAAATTCCTATATCAATATGAGGCACATTCTCTTCAATATTCACTGGTAAGGATGAGTGAGGAATTTCTACATTAGTGTGAGGCACATTTTCTTCCTTATTCACAAGTAAGGATGAATGAGGGGAATTTTATGAGGCACGTTTTCGTCAATTTTAGGTACGCTTCCCAATCTATCAATAAAAGGAGAAAATCCCCCCACAAGTTCATCTTCAAACTGCTCTGAATGTGGTGATTGTGTTTTCTCCCCCTCCTATTCTTTGGGTGATGGGGTTTTCTTGTCCTCTTCCCTAGGAAATTGATCACCTTGCTTTTTTGTTTCATCTACTTCCTTACTATTAGGTGGACTATCAATTTCTACCACCTTTGTTGGATCCTTGGCCTTCTTCCTTTTGGAAGTACTGTCTATGTCCTGGGGTTCAGTTTCATTGGCCCCTAAAGGCAACCTTTTACTTCTCCAGAGAGGAGGAATCATTTGAAAAGTAACTTTGCTTTGTTTCTTCCTCTTGCGAGGAGGTTCCTCTTCATCTCCAGAGTCCACAATTTCCACCTCCCCTTCCTATCCTATGGTTTCTAGCTCATCCAGGAAAGTTTTTGGCGCATCACCGCTAGGATACGTTGAGGTCTGCTGGGATTCAGGAGCATCCAATGCCTCTGAGGAGGGTTCTCCTAAGGATTGTTCTTTTTGTTTGGAAGACTCCCCCTCCTTAAGTGACCTTCCTAGTTCTACATTTTCAATTTTTTGCAAAAACCTTTGCCACTTCTTCCTTGGATTTTTGTGGAAATGATATTTGCATATTAATTGTATAAGACCATGATGTTTGAGGGGCCATATCCCAACTTTATATTTTTCCATCATAGAGGTGACTAATTGACACAAGAAGGCTAGTAAATTTACCCTAAGAGAAGGGTCCTCAATGTCGTGGCATAAATGAGTCAGCAAACGAAAAGGGGGTCCCACTACTATAGTCATATGTCCCTCATAGGTGAAATACTTAATTATCCAGGCTACAACAGTCCTCTAGGGTTCTAGAAGAGACATTCTATGAATTCCCTTATTTTGTCCCCTGGTGCTTATGGTCAGTACAGGTTGGGGTTCCCCTTCCCTATGAAATAGTTCTATTAATTTTTGATAGGTAACATGGTAATTTTCATTTAAATCAATTCCCTTATTTTCAAGACCGGAAAGATGAGCAATGGTTTTCGTACTTACCCAGAATCACTTGTTGTGCACCAAGGTCTGCCCATTTGCGAAATTCTTGACGAATTCTTTCACAAGCTGCTCTATGTATCCTTCAAATTGTTTCATGAATTTCAGCCACCCGACTTTCTGAAATAAAGCTGCAATATTGTCCAATGCCAACAATGGAGCTATAGAATTTGGCTCGGACTTCTTCTTGGCTCCTCCCATTCTCTTTGTTTCTTTGCTAGTTGGTGAAATTCTACAGAACTCTATAATTCTTTCTTTACTGAATTGCAGACAGAAAAATAATTTTGTGTCGATATACCCAATGGAGGAGGAATTAATTATCACCTTTCTTGTCACCTTACTGAGTAATTATGACTAGTTTTCATGGGGAATTTCACAACTATTGTCGTACTTTCAGCAATCATGTGAAAGCACAAGTTTCAAAATTGCAAGAAGGAATGGGATATGCCAATTAATTAGCCTTTATTCAAAATAAATGCCAACTTTTTAAATAAAAAAATTTCCACGCACCTTATGTCTTGTCATTAGATTTAACGTCACTCACTTGTGTTGACGTAATTGGATAGTCATGTGGTTTGCAAGGGTGGCGGCGAATAATAATGGCATGGTTGGGATGGTTGAGATGGAAGCGAAAATTATTATGACAAAAAAGGTGTCAGAATAATTTTACTTATTATGGAAAGATTTGATATGATGTGGTAGGATGATTATTGGGGAGCAGATCTCTAAGCCACATAAAATAAAATAATGGGCATGCGCAGAACTTAGGAAAAATCAAAAGACTGGAAATAAAAAGCTTACAAAAATTCAAAGCATTACCGAAAGGATGCAACCGAAGTAGAAGAAAAGAGGGTTCTAAAATATCGTAGAGAGATGTCATCGAAACATGGCAACAAAATTGAAGATTTCAAAGCATCGCTAGAAAGATGCAGCTAGGATAGCAACCAAAGTTTCTGAATTATTGTCGAAAGATGCAACCGGAGCAGCAACCAAAATTTTTGGAGCATCGACGAAATATGTAGCCAGAGCAGCAACCAAAATTTCTAGAGCATCATCGAAAGATACAGCCAGAGCAACAACCAAATTTTCCAAAGCATTGTTGAAAGATGCAACTGGAACAACAACCAAAATTTTTGAAGCATCATCAAAATATGTAGCTAGAGCACCCGAGCATTGCTAAGAGATGCCACCAGAAGCAAGAAACAGAAGAATTCTGAAGCATCATTGAAAAGATGTCACCAGAAGGAAGAAAGATGTAACATTTTTTCCTTGGCTTCCCTAAGCATCATTGAGTGATGTGTTAGAATGTAGGATCAGGACGAGAAGTGGGATAAGTCCATTGTATAGGTTCCGAAGCATTGTAGCAACAAGTTCTAGAGCATCGCAACAACTACGCCAACAAGTTTTGGAGCATTGTAGCAGGGTGCACTGGAATTGTGTTTTCCAAAAGGATGAAGTTCTGCAAAATATAGACAAAATTTAGTCAAGTCCAAATGGTGAAGTTGATGAAGAAATTGAAGAAACATTCATAAATGAATTGTTTTATTATTATTTATTTATTTGACAAGACTATATTGACCCTGCCTCAGCAAATTCAATACACTGGATTTCTCCCTGTGTTTCTACCATTTTTGTAAACTCTTCTTTATTAATAGGTTTATGATAGACGTGTAATCAGTACCCATTAACTAGAAGAGTTCATGTATCACCATCAATAGGTTTCAGCTGGACCAAATCATTGGCAAACACTTCAAAAAAATTGTATGGTCTAAGCCAATGTGTTCTGAGTTTCCCTTGATGATCCTTGTATCTAGAATCAAACAATAATGCCCAATCCCCAGTATGGAATTATTTCTCTTTGATATGCTTATCATGCCATACCTTACATTGTTGTTGGACCAGTTCATTTTGATGGACGGCGTCCAAACGGAGTTCGTCTAATTTTCTAAGTTGTAAAACTCTCTCAATTTGGGCTCATTTAAGATACATGCCCAACTCCATGGTTGTTCTCAGGGTTTGGAGTTCAAATTCAATGGGTAAGAGGGGATTCTTCCCAAAGACTAACTCATAGGGACTATAGCCAGTAGTTGATTTCCAAGTTGTGTTGTAGGCCTAGACAACTTCCAGTAGTTTACTAGCCCAGCCTTTCCTTCTTGAAGAAACTATTTTTTTTAAATGTTCTCTAACTCCCTATTAGTGACTTCAACTTGTCCATTTTCCTGTGGGTGGTAGGGTGGGGAGTTCTTATGACTTACTTGGAAATGATCTGTGAATGCCAACAAAACTTTAGACATAAACTGGGGGCCTTGGTCTATGACAATTATCCTCAGAGTCCTGAATTTGAGGAAGATTTTGTTGTAAAGAAAACTCCACTAACTCTTCCTTAGCAACGCCAGAGTGTTTCAGACTTCCGCTTCACTTGGTCATGTAGTCTCATACAAAACCAATGTATTATTTTCCTTTGTGAAGGAGGGTCTATAGGGCCAAGAAATCCAATCCCCATTTTTCAAATGGTTCAAGGACTACCTAGGGCTGCAGGGGCATTTCATTAGATGCAGTTGGTCTTCCTACACTTTGGCATTCGTCACATATGCGAACGTACTTCTTGATGTCCTTATGCATTGAAGACCAATAGTATCCTGCTCCTAGAATCTTGTGAGTTGTCCTTTTCACAAAATAATTCCCTCCAAAAGGGACATCATGATAGGCTTTGAGGATACTATAGGTTTCATCTACCCTAACACACCATCGTAAAACCATATCAGGTCCACATCGAAACAAGATTCCATTAATCCATTTGAAAGGGGCACTCTCTCTAACGAGGCATTTCTTCTGTTTTGATGAAAAGTGAGGTGGTACTTCTACGATGGCCAAATAATTTGCAATATCGGCAAACCAAGCGGTTTTAGTGGAGATGGAAAATAGATTTTCATCTGGAAACTCATCTTGTATAGGAGCACAGTCACCATCATGTTTAACTCAGATAAGAGGTTTTGCTAATTACATTGAACTTCGGGTTTGTCAACAATTGTCACATTGAACTCTTGGAGGAGTAACCACCTGATTATCCTTGCATTTACCACCAATTTATTCATGAGATACTTGATCGTTGCATGGTTTGTGTGCACTGTAACTTTGTATCCCGTGACATAATGTCTAAATTTCCTGATGGCGTGCAATATAGCCAAGAATTCTTTCTCTGTTGTGGTGTAATTCTTCTCTGTTGGCGTCAAATTTTTGTTGATAAAATATATAGCATATTTCCCTCCATTCTCATCTTCTTTCCCTAGAACCACTCCAATGGCATCATCAGATGTGTCAACGCAAATGTGAAATGGTAGGTTCCAATTAGGTCCTCGAAGGATAGGGGTAGAGGTGAGTTTCTCCTTGATAATTTCAAATGAAGATTGCCACTGCCGTTCAAATGAAATTTTATGTTCTCCTAAGGAGAGGTTTCATAGGGGCCAATGATGGTCAAATTTTATATGAATTCCCTGTAGTATCCAACATTCCCTAAGAAACTCCTGACATGAATATGAGTTTTTGGGATCTCGAGTTGTTGTATGACTTTGATTTTCTTAGGATCAACCTTAATCCCTTCAGCTAAAATATGATGTCCCAACACTATTCCTTGTTCCACCATGATCAAACATTTCGTGTGACTTAGGGACAACCAATGATCCTCACACCATTTTAACACCTTGTCTAGATTTATGAGGGATTCATCAAAAGTTGAACCATATACAGTGAAGTTGTCCATATAAACTTCCACACACTCATTTACCAACTCAACAAATATAGCCAGGATGGCCCTTTGAAACGTTGCAGGAGCGTAACATAGCCCAAAGGGAAGAACCCAATATGAAAATGTCCCCCAAGGGTAGGTAAAGGTCATCTTATCCTGGTCTTTTGCAACTACCTATATCTGGTTGTATCCACTAAATCCATCCAAAAATGAAAAATATTTCCTCCCAACCAAGTTATCCAACATTTGGTCCACGAATGGCAGAGGGAAATAATCTTTGTGTGTTGCTTTGTTAAGCTCCCTATAGTCTACACACACACTCCACTTCCCATTCCTCTTTGGAACTACAACCAAGGGTGACACCCACTTGCTGTCAAAATTTGGGTAGATAAATCCTACTTGTAAGTATTTCTCAATCTTGGTTTTAATGATGTCTTTCAAAGCAAGATTGAGTCTCTATTGTGGTTGGTGAATAGGTCCAACATCCTCAGTATAGATATGATGCATACACACACTAGCGTGTATTCCTCTAATATTTCTATAGTTTCAGGCAAACACTTTAGATCTATTCACCAGGGTGTCAAACAATTTGTGTGCTTCCGTCTCAGTCAACCAACTATTGATGTTCAAAGTTTTTCCTGGCAGCAACATGTTGGTTTTGACTCTCGGATGGTTGGATGTGACAGTGTACATGGGCCTTATCAGGGTGTTAATAGGACAGCTATTTTGTATAGTTTTATGAAGCCAGGAAACATCTGCAAAGAAATGGCGAGTTTTTGGAACTAAGTTCATCAAAGGACAAGGTAATCCAATGAAACTGGCACCATCAAATTTTGCATGATCAATGTTGATTGGGTGTCCTAGAATTTATTCTACATTCGCCATCTCTTCACTGCTTGAATCCATGGTAAAAATTTCCACGCCATTCTCCAATTCATCCTCTAACTCTTCACCATGTTGTTTGATGACTACCTTGGCCAATGAAGCAAATTTTTCCTGTCCGTTGGAATTTTTGGTTCATCAACCCTACTTTATTATGTTCAAGCAGTTTAAGGTAGGAGGATACAAACAAATGTTTGTTATTAGATCCATGTGATGGTCATTCCTCCTTCTCTCTGCATAATTTTGGCTGCAACAAGAGCCACCATGGTCATCCGTAATTATTGGGTAACCGCCTTTGGGTGCCAAGGATTCAATTAGCTAGAAATCTACTGAGTATTCCCATCCATCTACTTTAACAAGAACATTTTTGATGATGCCCTTGGGAATAGCTATGGATTGATTCACCATATGTAAGACTATAGTTGTGGGGCATAGATCAGTAAGTCTCAGTTTTTCCATCACACCAATAGTCATTACATTAATGGTTGCTCCCAGGTCCACCAAAGCATTAGGTATTGCTACCTCATTAACTGTTACTATTATAAGCGGACTTCCTAGATCATATTTTGGAACAGTGGTCATCCCAACCAACAAGACAGCTAGGTACCCATTTATGTGGATGGTTTTGATTCATTTTGGTTTTCTCCCTGGGGTCTTAATACACAACTATTTAATCAACTAGTTTAACTTAGGAATTTCCTTAATTGCTTGTGGCAAAGGAACTTCAATCTACAATTGTTTAATTTCTTATATCAATATAGTTTCAGTGGGTGAGGTCATTTTCGAAGCATCTTTTGTAGGAATTGGTTTTAGATGCTCCAGAAAAGGTGCTTTTATTTTGTCTTTAGGTGCGGAATCCTTCAAAAGTTTAGTTGGAGACTAACCCCCATCCTCCTAAGGTAGGTTAGAAGCTCCTGTTGGAGATGATGTGTCAGGTTCATGTTGTGTAGTGTCTGAGATTTGTTCTACTGATGTGGGTGTTATTATGGTTTTCTCAGCAGACTTCTTAACAGGTTCATTTATGATTTCTTTGATAGTCGGCTAAGAAAGTGTTTTCCCAAACCTCAATTGCAGATTCCCACAGTGTATGGTGTTAATTCCAGTGACATTGTCTTGTTCGGTAGAATATACTGGAGTATTCAAGTGATTATTCCTTGGGTTTGGAACTGGTTGCGCCAGAAGTGGTGGTTGGTTAACTTGTTTAGTTTGTTGAGTGTTTTGGGGAGGTGGTAGGAGAGTCTATTGTTGAGTAGGCATCCTCCTGGGGACAGTGTAAAACTGATGTTGGGGTTGATTCCATTAAAGAATGGAATTTTGAGGGTACCACTACTATTGAGACTAGTTGGGCCACTAAGGGTTACCCCAAGATTGGTTTTCCCATTCAGGTGGTCCCCAAGGATAGGTTCCCCAATTATAGGGTATTGGAGGTGGTTCCTGAGGCCAGGGTGCATCCCATTGATTATTGTTCCAATTGGTTTGAGGTCTCCAATTAGGATTGGAATTTTTCCCATAGGAAAAATTACGTCCAGTTCTTTGATTGACAATGTTCACTTCTTCCTCAATTGGGGTTGCTATTTTCTTGGAATTTTTGATGGAATTTAGTAGCTCACATTGATCGGTGGGGTTATTTTTGTCACACACTTGGAAAACGTCAATCTTCTCAACTTTTTCCAAGGGACATTCCCTTAGAAAATGTTTGTTTTAGCACTAGGGCAATAAATAGATAAGGTCTCTGGATTTCGGGTTTTAGCTTGTATGCCATCTAAGGTGGTGTTTAGTTGAACAAGAATGTCAATTTTAAAGTTGGTCAACTCCTCATGAAGTTTTTTTATGTCATTAGAACCTCGTAAGGGGGTGAACTTTCGGATACCTCCACGAGTGTGAGAGAAGTTCTGACACAATTTTGTAATATTGTCCAGTCTCAGTTGGGACACGTCTCCTTT
>VDFB02340420.1:0-13352 GCA_007258455.2 Sequoia sempervirens
AAAATTTAAAAAGTAACTTGCAATGAAGTTCAAAAACTCCTACTTGCAGTGATGTCAGAAAAAACCCGAAATTAACCAAAAATACACTAAAAATGACTCAGAATCTCACGAAAATGGACGAGAATGTGTAAAAAGGGGTAACCCAAAGGACTATAGACTTAAAAATTGAGATTTGCTGATCTTTGCACCTCGAAATACGTGCCCTAGAAGAGAAAATCTTCAAATTTTATCAAAATTTCGATTGGTTATCCCAATTTTTAACAAGTCAAAAATCAGGGACAACAATGATGATCCCAAAATTAGGCAGTGTGATGAGTTTTTGGCTAATGATAAATTTGTGCAGACTAAAGAATTTCAGGAGTTTATGATTCAACAATGGAGTAAGGAAATAAAAGAGAGACTAGAATCAGCCCGAGTCAATGCCAAACCTTCTCATCAGGAGGAAGCAGAGAAAGCAGAGGAAGAGAAGATTAGGGCTGAAATTGCAGCTATTACTCCCACTGAAGCTCGAAGAATTGTTAAAGATAGTGGAATCATGTTATTACCAGGATGTACTATCACAGCTGCCATAGCATATGATGCAGTTAGGAGAGATCCTCAAGCTTTGATATCTAAAGATCAATTTGAGAATAAAGTATTTGGTTTTGGATATAGTCTAAAGCTGCATACCCTTGCAATTTGGTCTATGGCACCTAATACTAGCAAACATGAGGATGCTAGGTCTATTGAAGAAGTTATTGGTTCACTAGTGGTCAAAAGAGCTACTGACATAACTCCAATCCAGACAACTGAGTTAACTGCACATGCTGCAATGCTTAGAGTGGACACTGCACATATTTCTCAAAAGAAATATGAATCTTTGGTTAAGGAATATAAATCTTTGGTTAAGGAATATAATAAGGCGTTGAATGAACTGAGTCAAATGAGAGCTACCATTCAGGCTACTCAAAGAACAGTGACTCAACCTTCTTCTTCATTTGATACGTCTACACAAGATAGGGAGGCTTTGGCCCTCAAAATTGATGATTTGAAAGAAAAGTTAACTTCTGAGAAGGAAAATGTCAGGCAGGCCAAATTGGAGACAGTTAGGGTGGCCAATGAAATTTTTGAGGATGTATTTAAGCATAGGGTGACCAAGTTGGTCCACAGGGCTATGTGTGGGCCACATATAAAAACATTCATGAGGCAAATACAAAGTATCTGCAAATACAAGAGGCCTTTAGGAATGAATAGAATAATTGGATTGCTAGGGTAAGTGTTTTGAAAGAAATGATGCCAAGGATGAATGAGGATCCCGAGGAGCCCACAAATATTCCTGACATCTTGAAAACTATTGACTCAATAAATGAGGTAACTACTTTCCATGGAAAGTTGGGTATACAGCTCCAAAGTAAGTTGAAAATATTCAAGGAGATGGAGGATCATGGTATGCCTCAAGTATTGAATTCAAAAGGTGAATTGCATCCGTTTGACACCTGGAAGAAAGATTTGGGAGGATTGCTCGAATCAGCTATGATGCATTTGTCTGTCACCGATTACATCTTGCTCAATTCAAACATTGATACAATGGTGGAAATTGAATCAAAAATGGATATATTTGTTAAGGAAGCCAGGATTTTAATTGATGCAAGGTACTCCCAGTATATTACTAAGGTGCAGGATTTATTGAATGTTAAATGGCCCACTGAAGAAGAATACAACATTTGGTTGGAGAGATACACAGAGTGAATATGGAGAATAATGGACAAGAGAAGAATAATACATAGCCTGAATACAGTACAGATTAGGCTTTTGAAATTATTCTCTCCTTAAAACTCAAGTGATTAGCATGTGATGCTAATGTGGATTAACACATTTTGACCTTTTTTTCTGCTTTCTTTGCCTTGCTTCGTAAGTTTTGTTGTTTTGATTTTCTTACAGTTGGCATTTTGAGCACATGGATAATATCTTGTAACTAATGTAACAAACTAATGATGTCTTTTAAGGTGGGACCTATTTTCCACGAAGAGTTGAGGATAATTGTGCCTCATGTTTATTTGCTCCACCTGAAGACTCAAGCATAACTGAAAAGGGAATATTGTTGCAAGCAGTCCTATGGGATCATGACATGTGTGCTATCTAGTATGAAGCTTGTTTTGCTCCATCATCTCTATAAGAAGGAATTCAAGACCAGAAGCATGGGAGTTAGAAAAATTTTGAGTTAATACTATTAGTTTTGTCAAGACAATACGAAGCAAGTTTTAGAATCTTTGTTTTAAGTTTCTTTTGGAGTTCATACTTATGCATGTAAGACTGATAATGATACAGCATTTACAATACAGAGTAATATCGGTTTCGTGGTTATTCTCTCTCCTTGTATGTGTGTTATGAGTTATGATTGAAAGTAATCAAGGATTTCTTTCATTTGTCTCTGTCATTATCTGATGGATGTTCAGTTTCATGTTTGCTTATTGATTCAATGAATTGATGTAAATGCTTATATGAAATTGATAACTTATAAGTACTATGTGCTAGGATACTTGTAAGAAGTGATAACCCTAAACGTCACAGAGGAATGTTGTAATGCAAGATTTCTTGGGGTTATATGTGCTATTATCTAAATTGTTATCAGGTTATGTCAAAAGGTATTGACTCCGTGCTTGGGATAAAGACACTGGTTCATGCAGGGCATTAGTGTTACACTTACAGTGTTGATTCATTAACTACTCAATCTTTTAACCATAAAATCTCAGGGGAATATTGTTGTTATTTATTTTTTGTGTCTACTCTCTCATATCCGATATATATAACATTGACATAATAAGCTGCCAACTTGTTTAATGTTACTATTAAGTGGTATCATGAGAGATATCTATTATTGATAATGTATTTGATTGTAATTGTGAAAGGTCTTTAGGTATACATTGTGGGATCACCCTCCCGAGTTTCACAGAGGCCAAAGAGTAGCAATAGAAATTTAGCAACCTCTATTCATTCATTGGCCAATCCCTTTAGAATTATTCATAATTGGAAATGGCAAAATCCATAGGTATTTCTGGAGATTAGTTTGGTTCTTAAAAAATAACCAACACCAGGCAACAGATGAGCAAGTGAAGCATCATTGATTGTCATGCACTTGAATAATGATGAGATATGTGTATCTTGGTGTAGATACTAGGAACATAAGAAAACCTTGTGGAGAAAAGAAGGTGATGTAAGGAACAAGAGTATGGGGACATGATGGTGGGAAATTTTGTAGAGTATCTACAAAAGGAGATTAAAAGCACAAACCTTCACTCTTGGGTTCACAAGATTTGGGAGTTGGCAAAAGAGGTTGATAGGGCACCTTGTGTGGTAATAAGAGATGCCATGACCAAACTGCTTTTGGATCCTAACTAGTCACTGGGGAGAAGGAGCATCTTAAATGCAGCCCAATCACTATGTTGTGCCTCTATGCTGTCCACTGCAGTCAATGCTTGCTACTTGTTGGCATTCCGAACATGGTAAATCAAGCAGAGACTTTTTTTGAATGCTACCTGGAACATTTTCACATTCTAAAGGTAAGACAAGACAACATGCACAAAGCCATGGAGTAGATAGCTAAGGTACTCAATGTCAAACTCTCCCTTGAGGCCAAGTTGATGTTTCAATTTGTTGTGATGACAAGGAAAATTTAGTTGAAATTCCTCCCCCTCCAAAATTTGCAAAATGTAGGGAATGTAAGGAAACTCCAGGGCTTAGGCAGGGCCTATGTAATTTTCCCCGCCCTCCCCCATCTTCATGTATAATTTTGTATGGTTTACAAACTCTTATCAATACTAGAGGGAAGGCCATCAAAATTTTCCCTATTCTCCTAATATGAATACACCATTGGTAGTAGTGTTAGGAATCAGCCCAAATCTTTGGTTGGTTGTTTTTTTATTATAGTTTGAAGATCTTCACGGAATGTTTTAGTTAATAATGAGTCCCTTTTGTAAGGTGACATTACAGTACTATCAATAGAAGGAAGCATTTAGCTATTATTATGTTCTGTTTTGGGCTCCTTCAGGTCTTTGATCGGATTTTCAGTGATAGCCCGTTCCTCTTCTCTGGTTTTGCTCTTGATGTTAGTCATGCATATCCCCTATTATTGGCACAAGCTATTTTAATCTCTTAAGGCACTTTGAATTTTTCAGCTACGTGAAAAAATATAACAGTTGGAGGATGACTTTGGCCATTGTCATTCTTCTCTTTGAAGACAATTCTCTTAGGTCATTGTATGATGTTAACTTTGTTGGGGAAAGTGTTATTTTCAAGTTGAACGATAAATTTTTGAATTGGTAATGTTAACTCCAAGATTCTTGGAGGAAGCGCCTATTTTTCATAAGTCGCCCAATCAGGTCCGTTTATCATCTTTTATCATCAAGATCACTCCTACGCAGTCAAATTTCAATTCTAATGCTTTTCAGCCATTTCCACTAATTGGGTGTAATATTGAGCTATATTTAATTATTGAAATGATAATTGATACTCATTATTCATTATTTACAAAGGAGATAAAAGCTCCTTAAATAATACAATACAAGACGATGTTTCTAAAAAGAAATAGTCGTTAACAAAAGTAAAAGTAGAAAGTTACTAAACACTAACAGAAGTAGACTAGATTAACTGAAAGTAGACTATAAGTATAGACTAACTAAAAGCTAAGATGACCATTAAATAATACAATAATACTTTAATACCCTCCCTTAATGGTCATCCTACTAACTACACCAAGCTTATCCCGAAATTTTACAAATTTATCCAGATTGAGAGACTTGGTGAGAATGTCCGTAGTCTGATCCTCAGTTGCAACATACTGCAACATCACAGAGCCATCTTCAACAAGTTGTCTAATGAAGTGACAGTGAAGCTCAACGTGCTTGGTTCGCTCGTGGAAGACTGGATTCTTAGCAAGTTTGAGAACCCCTTGATTATCACAAAACAAGGGTGAAGGCCCTACTTGAGACATTTGCATGTCAACTAGCATCCTTCAAAGCCATATAGCCTCACACACTACCTTAATTGTTCCCCGATACCAAGACTAAAAACATACCCAGAAGTGGACTTCCTGTCATCAACTAATCCTACCCAATTCGAGTCCATAAAGCCAACCAATCAAGGATCTTTGCATCTGCTATACAGAATGCCAAAGTCAGGTGTCCCTTTGACATATCGCAACACTCGCATCGCCGCAACCCAGTGTTTAGCCTTAGGAGCAGTCATGAAACGAGAAATCTAACTCATTGCAAAACTAAGATCAGGTCTAGTGGCAATAAGATAGATGAGGCTGCCCACAAGTTGCCTAAACGTAAACTCATTTACCACTGGTGAGTTTGTTTTGGCTAAAAGTTTCAGCCCCTTCTCCATAGGAGTGGATGAAATTTTGCAATCTTCCATCCTCAATTTTTCAAGCAAACTCCTAGCATACTTTGACTGAGAAATGAAAATACTGCCACTTGTCTACCACACTTCTACACCAAGACAATAGTGTTGGAGACCCAAGTTCGTCATCTCAAATGCCTGACACAAATTTGACTTGATTTGTTCAATCAAATGAATCCTATTGCCAGTAATGATGATATCATCCACATAGATGACAAGAAGGATGATATCACTACTAGTGTTCTGGACATACAAATTTGCATATGAGGAACTCTTGTGAAACCCTTGTGCAACCAGGTACTTGTCAAACTTCAGGTACCATACCCTGGGTGCCTGCTTTAGGCCATAAAGAGCCTTTTGTAATCTACATACTTTGTGTTCTTCTCCTGGAACCTTAAAACTAGGAGGTTGTGTCATGTGTACCTCTTCCTCCAAATCTCCATTGAGGAAGGCACTCTTGACATCCATCTGATGGACCTTCCAACCAAACTATGCTGCCATGGCTAGGACAAGTCAGATGGTGCTCATCTTTGCTATGGGAGCAAAGGTTTCCTCATAATCAATACCTTCTCTCTGCAAGAACCTTTTAGCCACCAATGGAGCCTTGTACTTATCCAATGTTCCATCAGCCTTGTATTTGACCTTGTAGACCCATTTGCAGCCAATGGGTTTCTTCCCTAGCGGAAGATGTGACAGAACCTATGTGTTGTTCTTCAAAAGACTATGATGCTCAGAATCCATAGCCTTTTCCCATTCAGGTTTACCCTTGGCCTTCAAATACTATTGGGGCTCATAAACACTCTGAATGTTGGCCATAAGAGCAAAGTTTACTGTGTTCTTTTTGCTCTTACCTCTAGACAATCATCCCTCAACAAGCTCATCATCATGAACATCACCAATGAGCTTTGCCAACCACTTAGGACGAGGAGGAGATGTATCAACTTCCAAATCAAAATGAGCATCATCATGACTTGGGTTGCCTGGAATAATACCATCTGGATACTGATCCAGGTTATCCTAAGGAAAATCTGCTGATACAGAATCTTGCCTAGGAGATTCCACAATGTTAGACTCGTCAGAGTCCCTCCCTATTGGTAGAGGATCTAGTATGGGAGATTCTATAATATTTGAAGCATCAGAATCCCTCCCTAAAGGTTTCGCTCCCAAATCTATGGTCTTCAAAGGTTGATTGTCAAGGATCTTGATGGGAGAAGGGAGCAAAAAGGGGCCACCTTCCTCATCAAACACAACATCCCTATTGAATGCCAGACGGTTAGTAGCCACATCAATCAGCTGATAGGTCTTGTGATTGTCACTATATCCTGTTAGCATCAACTTCTGGCTCTTGGAATCCAACTTGGTTCTCTTGGCATCTGGAATCCAAACATACGTAGTCAAACCAAAAACCCTAAGGTGGGTGATTTTTGGTTTCCTTCCAGACCATGCTTCCTCTAGGGTCATCTTCTTAACGGCCTATGTGGGAGACCGGTTAAGAAGGTATACTACAGTATAAACCGCCTCAGCCCAAAATTTCTTGGGAACATTCTTATTCTCCAACATACAGTGGGAGATTTTTGTGATCGTACGATTCCTTTGCTCAACAACACCATTCTGTTGAGGGGTATAGGGTGTGGTAAGCTAGCGTCTAATGTCGTGTTTTGCACAGAAGTCGATGAATTGGTTGGAACAAAATTCACCCCCATTATCTATCCTAAGAGTGATGATTTAACATCCAAACTCTTTTTCAACTAATGCTTTAAACTTCTAGACTTCATTAAATACTTGTGACTTTGCTTTGAGTAAATACACCCACATTTTTCTGCTAAAATCATCAACAAACAAGAGAAAATACCTAGCACCGATGACCGATGCAGTATTCATTGGTCCACAAACGTCTGCATGAACCAACTGTAGAAGCTTGGATGCTCTCCAAGACTTTCCATCTGAAAAATGGAGTACGATGCTGCTTCCCTGCTTGGTAAGCTTCGCAAACACCATGTGTTTGCTGCTAAATCTCGAGTAAGCCTTCAACCAAATTCTCTCAAGCCAATTGAGAGAGGTAGGCAATATTGAGATGCCCATACCGCTGATGCCAAACAGTGCTAATAGATGAACTAATAGCAACAAGCGCATGCTCCAGAGGATCTCTAGTATCAAGCAATCGATACAAACCATAATCCTCGAGCCCAACTGCCATATTTTTCTTGGACTCCTTATCAACAATTCGGCACTTGTGTGAACTAAAAATGATGTCTAACTTCGGACTGTGTCTCATAATCTGACTCACCAAGAGAAAAATTAAGCTTTGTGCCCGACACATAGTATACATTGAGAAATATTAAATTTCTCCCACCAGATGTTATCTAGACGTTGCCCTTGTCAACAATTGTATACTCTTCACCACCACCAAAGATGACAGAATCGGAGCAAGCCATAAACTCCGTGAACCAATCTCTCTTATTTGTAAAATGCCTACAGGCTCCAGAATCGATGTACCAAGTAGATGATTTGACACGATCTACAAGTCGTTTGGCCATCAATGCATAAGAGGTAGATGCCATCAAAAAACTCTGCAAAGGTCTTCAAAAAAAAAAAAAATAGAAAATATTTAGAAGGTTGCACAAAAATATGAAGAGAGCCCACGAATTTTTAAATTCGAAAAATCCCATCTAAGTAATCAGGGGCATGATTTTTATTGAAAAATAGCAAAACATGCGATCTGAAGCAGACACATGATTTTCAAGAGCAGACACGTTTTTCCAAAAACGTGGCAATCAACAGAAACACAGGATACAAACTCGTCATGGCAGAAAACATGTCCCAGAAAATGCGATATACAAAAGTTCACACGGCACCTGGAAAAATGAATCACGACTTTAAATCACATCAGAAAGGGCCCTTCATGGCACGAGCAGAAAATAGAAGGAAATACCTACAATTTTTTTTTTAAAAGCCCTCAGAAATGGTCGCGATTTTTCCGCAAGACTCCTCATGCAAATCTCAAAAAAAATGGGGCCTAATAAAAAAACCAGGTCAAAACCCACAAAAACTCTACAAATTGTGTTCAAAACTGGCTAGAAAAAAAAAAATACATGATCAAAAACCAGAGAAAGACGTCCGCGATTCTACACAGAAAAACCTTTCAAAATGTCTTTTAACAAAAAACGCGATTTTACTACTAAAATACCCCAATTTTTCTCAGAGATCCCACGAAAATCCACTTATGATCTTCTTTGAAAATCTTCACTAAAAATTGCACAAAAATCCACCTTGAAAATCTCCTTCAAAAACTGGCTTCAAAAAACCCTTTGATTTTCAGAAAAATCGATTTAAGAAATTTCTTCGATTAACTTTTAAAAACTTCCAGAATCATTTTTAATTTTCTGGATATGAATTTTTATTATTAAAAATTTGTCAAAAAAGTTTGAGCCTATGCTTTGATACCACGAAATGATAATTGATATTCGTTATTCATTATTTATAAAGGAGATGAAATCTCCTTAAATAATACAATAAAGAATGATGTTTCTAAAAAGAAACAGTCGTTCACAAAAGTAAAAGCAAAAGATTACTAAACGCTAACAGAAGCAAACTAGATTAATTGAAAGTAAACTATAGACTAACTAAAAGCTAAGATGACCATTAAATAATACAATAGTACTTTAATTATTATTTTCACTAAGGTTGCCTTTTTAGTTAAATACATTTATCGAGCACCTCCACGTTATAGCTCATTGGAAAGAGGATGGAAAGTTTTAAATGATGGGACACTTAAAAGCGACTTTCAATGCCGGAAATGTTTTAAAGGTAAATTAAATCACTTTTTGGAGTTAAAAGGCTTAATAAATTAATAAAGTGAATTTTAAAAGGGAGTTTCTGGAAAGCCCTAAAAAGCTATAAAAAGAAGTTTGGAGCTCATTTTGATCATTCATGTTGGTTTTGAAAATTTGAATATTCTTCTTGCTGGAGGAGCTATTTCTTCAGGAGGGTTTGTGAGGACGAAATCCCTTGCAGGTGACATCTTCCACGTTGGTCAGAGACCCAATCTGGAGGATTAATTGGTGGTTTCATACAGATATCACAATTGTGCTTATTGGTGGAGATTTATAAATCAGTTTGACAAAGGTTATTGCATATCCATCTTGTGGAGGCCGATTGAAGGAAAGTTTTGTGAGATTGTTTGCTGTTTGAGTTACCTTTAGCTGGTCGTATCATTCTGGGGGTGGCGTTGGGTTTTTGGAGCTTCCAGTTGAGATTTGTGACTATTTGTTTGGCTTGGGGGTGGCACCTAGGGCTCTTATTGCCTTGTATTCCAGTTTCATCAGCAACAGAGGTCATTCTTGGTTGTGGCCTCCCATTTTTGGAGGTTCCAGCTTGCTGATTGCAACTACAGCACTTGGTCAAAGTCTCCAACTTTTTCTGGGTATGTTGGATTTAGATATGTTGTAATATTTTATGAACTGGGTCGCCATTGTAATTGAGAAAAAACCTATTTTGTGATCAGAATATAAATCTGGAAATTTCTGATCATTGTAATTCCAAAAATTTTCATTTTTCTAAGTTGTTAAGTTGCTGCAAGTTATTTTACTATCTGCACTTTATTTACCATTGCAAAACCATCACAAACTATTGCAAAAAAACAAGGGCAGATCGAGGGTGTATGTTACAGTGGTATCAGATCAGTGCATCCTGCCATCCTAGAGGGTTATCTATGAATGATCAGTTTACAAGTATTGAAGGGTTGATGTAGTATGGGTGACAAAAAACATAAAGACTAAGAGTCCTTGTCTACTTGATAAAAGGTAAGTTGGCAAGCATGGGTGCCAAGGTTGGTGGTTATTGTTATAGGTGCATGCATTGAGGATTCAGTGTGTGCTGGCAGATACGGCCAACCCAAGGCATGCAACAGAAGTAAAGATGAACAGTAAAAGCACCTCACACTGCCTACCAGGCAGCAGTTGAGCAAGTGAAGCATCATTGATTGTTCATTTCCAAACAAACCACGCTCTAAAGAGAGGAGGCGATATGGTTAAATACAATCAACAAAGCAAAGGTAGGCCAAGGAATCCGAGTCAAACAAGCACCTAAAGAGCCTTGTGGTCTAACACAACAAAATCCCCAAGCTTCAGAGAAAAACTAAAAATGAGTTGCAAACATAGCACAAATTGTGACGAAGGACTGCATCTACATGGTCAATTTCTGCAAAGCAAAGGGCAAAAAAAACTTTGGGTAAGTATTGGATAGCATCCAGTTCAAACACATGGGAACCCAAGTGCTATTCACCCCAAGCTATGTAACATGCTTTCAAAAAGAATATGTCCTACAAAAATAACCTATATGACTAAATTGTTCTAACCATTTGCATGCATTATCAAAATCTATAGCCAAAAGAACAACATTTTGAGAGTTTTCAAAGCCCATCCCTCACAAAAGATTTTTGAAACAAGCATGCAATGCTTCCTCATAGCAGCACAATTAGTCACTCCAATCCCAACCACATCAACACAAACATCTCAAGGTTTAATTTGGGTGCCATTATAAGTAAGCTAAATGCCCAAAAGACAAGAAACCCTAAGAACTTCTACAATACAAGATATAGATATCCCCTACACTATTGGAAAGCAGAATCACTAAACAAAATGTAGCAAGGGAAACAAGAATCAAACCAAACCAGCCCTTTTCACTAGCTCCCTCTCCATCCATCCTTTATTATTTTTTATGAATGTTTGAAAAACACTTTGGTTAGAGCTTAGAACAGATTGAAACTCCATATACTTAGGACTAATTTTGTATTTTGCGGATTTTTAAACTACGTGGTCTTCTATAGTTGCTTAATAATGGATGTGTTGCTTTGAGCGCATGGAATACTCATTTCAAAGCCTTTATGGAAGACTTTTTTATTTTATGTGCTAAATGATGGATGTTCAAGTAACAATTTGGTTAGAAGATGTGGGAACTTAAAAAAACAAAGTAAACAATTCAATAGGACTATGAATTCCCAAAGGTGACTATAATTTAAAGGTTGTCATTTTGTAGACACTAAAATCTTGCATATTCATTTCCATACCATCACCCCCATCTCAACACCGAACAACACTCGTCCATTAAAATAATTCGTCTTACATTATTTAATCCGCATTATCAAAAATTAAATTGATTGAATAATCTTTATTATTTACTCAATTTAAATAAATCATTTTCCCACAAATATTTAAAATAGCAAAATAATCCATTATCCACAAATAATTTAATAAAACTAAAAAATAAACATGATAAATCAAATTAATCAACTCACTGATCAAAATAGTTAACAAATCTTCAAAAAGAAAATATCAATCAACAAATCACATTAAATCAATAAACTCGTTAATCAAAATAAATAAATGATTCCATTAAATCAATAAATGAGCTAATTAACTAATAATGGCTACCACCTCTCCACGTTCACTCCGCCTTTAATGGAATAAACTCTTAAACTAAGATTGAATCCTACCCATTCAATTGTCTCCTCAAAATTCTACAAATTGAAATCAAATCCCTTATTTTAAAAAAGACTCTCAATTCTGGTTTTAAACAGGTAGGCATTGTCCAAGCGAGCAACAAACTTTCAAGCATTAAATCAAGAGCATATCCACTTCACGCTCTATGGGAGGTTTGCATGTTGTTAGGATCATAGCAGCATAAATCGTTTGGGGAAAAAATCGGCAAACCAAAAAATCAGGATTTTTTAAAAAATCGTGAAAAAATCGGGAAAAAATCGGGAAAAAATCGGATTTGAAAAAAAATGTAAAGGAATGTAGAAAAATAGACAAAACCTATGTTTTCTAAAAACTCAAGGTCATTTCCATAGCATAGAGATATAGAGAGCAAATAAAACAGAGATTTTAAATAGAAAATAGATATTTAAATTATTATTTTAGAAATTAATGAAACATTGAACAATGAAATATATAATTTAATATAAATATATTATTTCTAAATTTATAATTTACAATTTGAAATTTCGAATAGTAATAACTAATATTTAATATTTTACATTTTGTCATTTATTGTTAATTTATATTATATATATATATATATATATATTTTTGGTTGATTATATATTAATATATAATTTATATTATAAATAAATTTATTAAATTATATATTGATAATTTATATAAATAAGTACATTAATATTAATACACATAAAGAAATTAATATAAATTATTTATTTATATATATGATTTAAATATATTTCAAATTTGAAATATAATACAATTGAATGGATTTATTATTAATTCATTTATATATATTAATATATAATTTTTATTATAAATGTAATATTTAAATTTTTTAGTTTTAATCAATAAATTAAAATATTTAAATATTCAAACTGAACACTAGGTTAAAAATTGCAGAAAAAAAATGAATGCCTTCTCTGTCCGTCGCTACTTCTGCTCTGCCGGTCGCACTCTACCCGTCGTGCCCTAGACTCTTCATGACGCAGAATGCAGAAATGAATCATCGCACTGTTTTGTCTTTTTGCCTGCCCTTTCTTTCGTGCCCCTAATCGCATTGACATCGGTGGCGGAGGGAAAAAGCGATGAGGAAAATGACGCTCAGAATCGATCCAGATTTGCCACATCATGTTTAAAAATGGCCAAAATCGAAACACCATTCATGGAATTGTTTCTGCAAGAAAAAAAGACGAACCTTGTGCGTACCAAGAGCGATTCGATTCTGATTCCGATTCTGGTACGTTTCGAATCCAGAATCGTGGGGGAAATGGAGCGATTCGGCTACTTAGGTTTTTTTTGACGCGCGATTTTTTGCACGATTTTTTGCAGATTTTTTGGTCGAAAAATCGCGATTTGTTGACAATTTTCAACGATTTTTGGAGAGGCGTTGACTTCTGAAAAAATGGGGTTTTTTTCAGGGAAAAAATCGGCAACCTCCCAGATTTTTTCAAAATTGCGATTTTGCCGATT
>VDFB02340420.1:13452-41440 GCA_007258455.2 Sequoia sempervirens
ATTTATCGAGCACCTCCACGTTATAGCTCATCGGAAAGAGGATGGAAAGTTTTAAATGATGGGACACTTAAAAGCGACTTTCAATGCCGGAAATGTTTTAAAGGTAAATTAAATCACTTTTTGGAGTTAAAAGGCTTAATAAATTAATAAAGTGAATTTTAAAAGGGAGTTTCTGGAAAGCCCTAAAAAGCTATAAAAAGAAGTTTGGAGCTCATTTTGATCATTCATGTTGGTTTTGAAAATTTGAATATTCTTCTTGCTGGAGGAGCTGTTTCTTCAGGAGGGTTTGTGAGAACGAAATCCCTTGCAGGTGACATCTTCCACATTGGTCAGAGACCCAATCTGGAGGATTAATTGGTGGTTTCATACAGAAATCACAATTGTGCTTATTGGTGGAGATTTATAAATCAGTTTGACAAAGGTTATTGCATATCCATCTTGTGGAGGCCGATTGAAGGAAAGTTTTGTGAGATTGTTTGCTGTTTGAGTTACCTTTAGCTGGTCGTATCATTCTGGGTGTGGCATTGGGTTTTTGGAGCTTCCAGTTGAGATTTGTGACTATTTGTTTGGCTTGGGGGTGGCACCTAGGGCTCTTATTGCCTTGTATTCCAGTTTCATCAGCAACAGAGGTCATTCTTGGTTGTGGCCTCCCATTTTTGGAGGTTCCAGCTTGCTGGTTGCAACTACAGCACTTGGTCAAAGTCTCCAACTTTTTCTGGGTATGTTGGATTTAGATATGTTGTGATATTTTATGAACTGGGTCGCCATTGTAATTGAGAAAAAACATATTTTGTGATCAGAATATAAATCTGGAAATTTCTGATCATTGTAATTCCAAAAATTTTCATTTTTCTAAGTTGTTAAGTTGCTGCAAGTTATTTTACTATCTGCACTTTATTTACCATTGCAAAACCATCACAAACTATTGCAAAAAAACAAGGGCAGATCGAGGGTGTATGTTACAGTGGTATC
Source organism: Sequoia sempervirens (assembly GCA_007258455.2). Lineage (NCBI taxonomy): Eukaryota > Viridiplantae > Streptophyta > Pinopsida > Cupressales > Cupressaceae > Sequoia > Sequoia sempervirens. The sequence goes on from VDFB02340420.1 coordinate 14,425, forward strand.
AGATCAGTGCATCCTGCCATCCTAGAGGGTTATCTATGAATGATCAGTTTACAAGTATTGAAGGGTTGATGTAGTATGGGTGACAAAAAACATAAAGACTAAGAGTCCTTGTCTACTTGATAAAAGGTAAGTTGGCAAGCATGGGTGCCAAGGTTGGTGGTTATTGTTATAGGTGCATGCATTGAGGATTCAGTGTGTGCTGGCAGATACGGCCAACCCAAGGCATGCAACAGAAGTAAAGATGAACAGTAAAAGCACCTCACACTGCCTACCAGGCAGCAGTTGAGCAAGTGAAGCATCATTGATTGTTCATTTCCAAACAAACCACGCTCTAAAGAGAGGAGGCGATATGGTTAAATACAATCAACAAAGCAAAGGTAGGCCAAGGAATCCGAGTCAAACAAGCACCTAAAGAGCCTTGTGGTCTAACACAACAAAATCCCCAAGCTTCAGAGAAAAACTAAAAATGAGTTGCAAACATAGCACAAATTGTGACGAAGGACTGCATCTACATGGTCAATTTCTGCAAAGCAAAGGGCAAAAAAAACTTTGGGTAAGTATTGGATAGCATCCAGTTCAAACACATGGGAACCCAAGTGCTATTCACCCCAAGCTATGTAACATGCTTTCAAAAAGAATATGTCCTACAAAAATAACCTATATGACTAAATTGTTCTAACCATTTGCATGCATTATCAAAATCTATAGCCAAAAGAACAACATTTTGAGAGTTTTCAAAGCCCATCCCTCACAAAAGATTTTTGAAACAAGCATGCAATGCTTCCTCATAGCAGCACAATTAGTCACTCCAATCCCAACCACATCAACACAAACATCTCAAGGTTTAATTTGGGTGCCATTATAAGTAAGCTAAATGCCCAAAAGACAAGAAACCCTAAGAACTTCTACAATACAAGATATAGATATCCCCTACACTATTGGAAAGCAGAATCACTAAACAAAATGTAGCAAGGGAAACAAGAATCAAACCAAACCAGCCCTTTTCACTAGCTCCCTCTCCATCCATCCTTTATTATTTTTTATGAATGTTTGAAAAACACTTTGGTTAGAGCTTAGAACAGATTGAAACTCCATATACTTAGGACTAATTTTGTATTTTGCGGATTTTTAAACTACGTGGTCTTCTATAGTTGCTTAATAATGGATGTGTTGCTTTGAGCGCATGGAATACTCATTTCAAAGCCTTTATGGAAGACTTTTTTATTTTATGTGCTAAATGATGGATGTTCAAGTAACAATTTGGTTAGAAGATGTGGGAACTTAAAAAAACAAAGTAAACAATTCAATAGGACTATGAATTCCCAAAGGTGACTATAATTTAAAGGTTGTCATTTTGTAGACACTAAAATCTTGCATATTCATTTCCATACCATCACCCCCATCTCAACACCGAACAACACTCGTCCATTAAAATAATTCGTCTTACATTATTTAATCCGCATTATCAAAAATTAAATTGATTGAATAATCTTTATTATTTACTCAATTTAAATAAATCATTTTCCCACAAATATTTAAAATAGCAAAATAATCCATTATCCACAAATAATTTAATAAAACTAAAAAATAAACATGATAAATCAAATTAATCAACTCACTGATCAAAATAGTTAACAAATCTTCAAAAAGAAAATATCAATCAACAAATCACATTAAATCAATAAACTCGTTAATCAAAATAAATAAATGATTCCATTAAATCAATAAATGAGCTAATTAACTAATAATGGCTACCACCTCTCCACGTTCACTCCGCCTTTAATGGAATAAACTCTTAAACTAAGATTGAATCCTACCCATTCAATTGTCTCCTCAAAATTCTACAAATTGAAATCAAATCCCTTATTTTAAAAAAGACTCTCAATTCTGGTTTTAAACAGGTAGGCATTGTCCAAGCGAGCAACAAACTTTCAAGCATTAAATCAAGAGCATATCCACTTCACGCTCTATGGGAGGTTTGCATGTTGTTAGGATCATAGCAGCATAAATCGTTTGGGGAAAAAATCGGCAAACCAAAAAATCAGGATTTTTTAAAAAATCGTGAAAAAATCGGGAAAAAATCGGGAAAAAATCGGATTTGAAAAAAAATGTAAAGGAATGTAGAAAAATAGACAAAACCTATGTTTTCTAAAAACTCAAGGTCATTTCCATAGCATAGAGATATAGAGAGCAAATAAAACAGAGATTTTAAATAGAAAATAGATATTTAAATTATTATTTTAGAAATTAATGAAACATTGAACAATGAAATATATAATTTAATATAAATATATTATTTCTAAATTTATAATTTACAATTTGAAATTTCGAATAGTAATAACTAATATTTAATATTTTACATTTTGTCATTTATTGTTAATTTATATTATATATATATATATATATATATTTTTGGTTGATTATATATTAATATATAATTTATATTATAAATAAATTTATTAAATTATATATTGATAATTTATATAAATAAGTACATTAATATTAATACACATAAAGAAATTAATATAAATTATTTATTTATATATATGATTTAAATATATTTCAAATTTGAAATATAATACAATTGAATGGATTTATTATTAATTCATTTATATATATTAATATATAATTTTTATTATAAATGTAATATTTAAATTTTTTAGTTTTAATCAATAAATTAAAATATTTAAATATTCAAACTGAACACTAGGTTAAAAATTGCAGAAAAAAAATGAATGCCTTCTCTGTCCGTCGCTACTTCTGCTCTGCCGGTCGCACTCTACCCGTCGTGCCCTAGACTCTTCATGACGCAGAATGCAGAAATGAATCATCGCACTGTTTTGTCTTTTTGCCTGCCCTTTCTTTCGTGCCCCTAATCGCATTGACATCGGTGGCGGAGGGAAAAAGCGATGAGGAAAATGACGCTCAGAATCGATCCAGATTTGCCACATCATGTTTAAAAATGGCCAAAATCGAAACACCATTCATGGAATTGTTTCTGCAAGAAAAAAAGACGAACCTTGTGCGTACCAAGAGCGATTCGATTCTGATTCCGATTCTGGTACGTTTCGAATCCAGAATCGTGGGGGAAATGGAGCGATTCGGCTACTTAGGTTTTTTTTGACGCGCGATTTTTTGCACGATTTTTTGCAGATTTTTTGGTCGAAAAATCGCGATTTGTTGACAATTTTCAACGATTTTTGGAGAGGCGTTGACTTCTGAAAAAATGGGGTTTTTTTCAGGGAAAAAATCGGCAACCTCCCAGATTTTTTCAAAATTGCGATTTTGCCGATTTTTTCCCGATTTATGCTTCTATGGTTAGGATAATAGTTTTAAGTTTTGTTTTTAATTCTGAATGTTGTTCTATTTCCCTACTTACTCATCTCTTTAAGAAACAAAGCCAAGCACTCACAGTTGAAGAGAGTACAAAGTAGGTGTTGCCCCAAAAGGGGTTGTGATGCCTAAAAGTTTTCTATGATGTCTTCGATATTTTATGCATATAAAATCTACAAAAGCTTTTCATCATAAGGATCCTGATTCTTGAGGGACTAAGAGGCTGAGTGAAGAGACAAATCACCTCGATAGATTGCTAACAAACAACATATTAAGAGATTGGACACCCTACCACATAATAGCAGCTGGTTTGTATCTACAGTTTTTTTACAAACTTACAAAGAACGTGATTCTTTTCAACCCTTAATTATGAAAACTTCTCCTTCCTTACACCAGAAAAGAAATCATTCAAAATTTGACGACTGTTATCAAGCATTAATTACAATATACAATTTACTTCATCTCTCCACATCAATGTCCCGGTTCAGGTCATCGCAATTTATATCTTAATTCAAGTTCATTCTTCTTGAGTAATTAACATACTATTCACTTCAAATACCTTTAAATTATATGAAAATTTTAATTTAGTATTTAATATTTAGTCGCCATTCCAGAACCTATTTTCAATCCGAGTGCTTATTTTGCATATGACCCTTCTCTCACGTACATTGGTTATAGTCCTCAAGGAAAAAGGACCCACAAAGCACCTCTAAGTAGAATTAATAGCGGAGAGGCAACACACAAACACATATCTAAGCGCTGTTACTAGTGAAGAGGAACATGCTACCATAATAACCCAGGGACTTTCACTCTACTGCTAACAATTTTAAGCTAAGAATGAAAATCTCAAAATTATAAGTAGCGCTTTAAAGTACAATTGCTTCCATTTTACGAATAGATAAAGAATGATCTGGGAAGCTTGGAATACACAAAATGTTACCTGATTTGGGTCCGCCCCTTTCACATGGTTGGGCTTCCACTCGCAATCTATTCCAACCACCTTGACCTCAGCGGAGCTAAAATAGCTTGTAGCATCCATCAACCCCTCAATTGTATCAACCCACCATATGACATCTTCTTCTGAATCAATCACGTCCGACAAGTGCAGGTAATAATGGCATTGCTCTGAATTTGTTCCCCATTGCTGCCAATTTTGCATTTGCTCTGCTGCAGTCTCCCAACCGTACTGTGCATCTCCTCCAATATCATTTGCCTTCTCCATGTTTGGCCATCCAGACGCCATGATCAACTGAAGCAGAAAAAGTGGGTTACAACGGGTTGGAGTTTCCTATAATTGAGGATAGTGAAAGAAAGAAAAAAGGAAAATTCAGGGAAGGGAAAAAGACACTTTCCCTGAACTTTCGTTTCTTCTCTTCTTTTTTTTAACGTATTTTTGTTTGGGAGGGGCGAGGAAGCTTTCTGGGGGAGTACTTTTACCCAAACTTAGGCTAAGCAGGGCCTACCCAAATAAAACACAAGTCAACTAATTATTAGCACTTGCACCCAAGGGGAGGGGATTCAAGGATTATACCAATAGAAAATTATATGTAGAGAGTATGTGTTTATGCATGGGTGGATATGGATGCTGCAAATTCTAGTTGTATGTGGCTGGATTAAACAATTAATAATAAGTGCTAAATAATGAAATGAAATAAACTTGGACAAATCTAAATTTTCTCTTTAAAGAAATTAAGTACTAACATACATATATTAAATATTAATATATATAAAATACGTCGAGAGTTATCCTTCTCAAGGTGTCTATTTTCATCATGCTTATATATATTAGGTTTAGGGTTGGGTTAGCTTTAGTAGTAAAATTAGAGTTAGGGTTAGGGTTCCAATTGTGTTTAGAGTTAGAATTAGAAATTGGATTGGGGTTATCATCACAATTAGGGTTAGAATTAATATATTTTTTTTTTAAATGTTATATATTAATTTGTATTTTATTGTATGAATTAAAATTATCCTTTTTATATTTATTTTTACATTTTTCTTTTTTATATGTCAATTTTATTTTATTATATTATATTATAGTTAAATTAAATTTCAACTACTTAATTTTAACCGTTTTATGATTAAATAGTTTTAAGGAAGTGGCATGGATTATATATAAGATGAGAAAATATGACATATATTATTTTTATGCTTCAAATATCTAATAGAATTATGTAATGTGTGTCAAAGAATCTTTATTATTCAATTATACTTTCAAGTCTTCCTCTCCAATATATATTAATTAGTCGTATTAAGTTAAACAATTTTTATTTTTTCAAAACTTCCCTTTAAAATCTAATTACATCATTACATATGGGGACACCAAAATCTTAAAATATGTGTTCTTAAATCACATGTAATAGAAATTTATAATAATAGAGATAAAATTCATATTATATACATGATCTCAAGTGACTCCATAGGATCCATAAATTCTCAATTTTGGTTCAAGAAATGTCTTGCATGAGGTTGGGATCATTTCTATCATCTTGGCCCATCATTATACACATTTATTATCACATATTTAGCTAATAGGCTCTTTATCGTGGGCTTTCCCATCGGAAAAGTCTCACGCCTAAGAGACAGTACCAAAATTTAGCTGGAGAATGCCCACCGATGGCTCCAACACTGCACTTCACATGTCTTCTTAACAGGACCACCTTTGGATACCCATGTACTTCACAACTGCACTTCCCACACTTGTTGACGGCACCAACATTGGATATGCATGTAAAAAAAACTACAATTAAGGCATTAGGGCACCAGCATGTGGTAACCTCACCACCATTGTGATCTTTCCATGCACTTCACAACTGCACTTCCCACGCTTGTTCATGGCACCGCCATTGGATATGCATGTAAAAAAAACTACAATTACCGTTGTGCTCTTTATAAGCTTTCTTTTGTAGTGTTCTTTACAAGTTTTAGCTTTCCTACATATTTTGCTCTTTTTTGTTCATCAACATTGGTGTGCAGACACAATTTGTGCAATCAATCGGCTTCAAAGGCACCCCCATGCTCCCTAGATCAGATATATCATTTAGCTTGTCCAGCATCTCCTATATTCTACAAATACAGTCCTGTGAAGGTATGTGGTGTGGGTCTTTGCAAGGTTTTTTTATATAATATACACTTTGAATTTAATTGTTTAAAACACAGACAATGGTTCTTCAATCTTTTATCTGTATATTTCATCACTTCTTTTCACCTGTTAAATGTCACATTTCATTGCAATTATTTGTATGCATGCTTGAAATGTAGAAACCATTTCAAAAAAATTTATGAGCGGATTTTACATTATTTTGGCAAACCCTAGCTACTACTCCATCAATCTTTGGAGGCTTTACATTAATTGGAGGGTTTGGAAAGAGAATATGCTTGCAAAATTTTTATCAAATAACAAGTGGGCTAACATCAATAATGCATGGGCAAGTGCTTTTTGTGTTTACAGTTCTCTTCACTATATTGTTTACAGGCACAATTTCTCAGTGCTTTTTAGCTTTCTTTCTCATATTATGTCACATTGTCCAAATGCCTTCTTAACACACCAAATACTAGGAGTAAATAAAGACAAGAAGTGGGAAAATTTAATTCAAGAAAAAGTAGCAGTAGTATCGATGCTAATGTCATCAAGAAGACTTGGATAAAATTCCTTGTGTTTTTAGTATTCAGTTCTTCATCTTTCTTATGCTTGGTGACAGTATGTCAAGTCACAAGCACTACTTGAAGATCTCTTTTATTCCTTACCAAATGAAATATAACTCTTGTTTTTCCAAGCCTGGAAGAGGTAGTAGAGTGAAAAGGTAAATGGGTATTCCTTGTAGCACTGCCCTTTGTAAATTAGATTATCCTTTTTTTTGTTGAGTCTTTGTAAATTAGATTATCCTTTTTTTTGTTGAGTCTTTGTAAATTAGATTATCCTTTTTTTAATCTATTATCTTTGGAGTGTGTGTCCAAAAGAAAGAGAAGATTTAATCAATCTCATAGTGTACCCCTCATGGATTTCCTTTAATCTTCTATTATGATATTTCCTAGATATAGAAATCTAGAAACTTCAATGGAAAAAGCATACCGTTGTTTACCTTGCTGCTTGCTACTCTTTTCTCTCACTAACAATAGCCTTCTATTTTTTTCTTCCTGTCACTAGTAATCTATTCTTCCAATATCACTTCCTTGTTCTCCCTCTCTTTTCCTATACTTACATTTATGTCTTGACTTGACCAAATTTCTCTACTCCCATTACTCTTCTTTTTCTTCCTTCTAAATTTTCCCTTTCTTTTCCTCTCCGCATAACCATCAAAGAATAATAAAATGAAAATAATAGTTGTGGAAAGAATAATTTTAGTAAGATAGTCTCAGTTTTAATAATGAAAATTCACTTTATAATAAAATGTCTTGTTTGATTTTAGATGCTGGTGCTTATTGTTCAAAAGCTTTTTAGAACACCCACCCCATTTATACTATGTTGTACACAATTTCTAGAAAGAAAATTAGATGTTGCTGCAAACTTGAATTATTCGTACAAGGAAATATCATCCAAACTTAGAAAAGATCCACATAAATCAGTCTTACCCTTGCTGAACAGTAAGATGTTTTCCTTAACCCAATTATGTTCCATGTTAAATTTTCCATACAACCATAGCTTTTTCTTGAATATAAAAGAAAGACAGTTAAACTCCTTGGCCCTCTTCTCTTAGCCTTCTATTTTGCAACATAGAGGATCTATCTTCACAAATGAAACTGGCTCTCAAAGCATTGGTTGTTCTCTATATTAGAAGTACCAAGAATTTAAAATGAAAGCACAAGAATCTATTAACTAGAAACATCCTTGAAAAATTGCTTCCCACTCTGCTTTGGTTTCAAATTTGATTTTGAAATAGCCACAACCACACATAAATAATTTGAAAGCTAAGAAACAATGAGAGAAAGGGGAAACCCTACCCAAAATGGCACTTCCTCTGGCACATCCAACTATGGATCAAAGTAAATAGAACAAAAATTCAGAAAGAAAGCACTAGAACCCAAAATAGAGAAAAAGGGTAAAGAAAACCAAACTATGTGTTCTGCATAATGCAAATATTTCTAGGTTCTATCAAAAACAAATGGAATTTGTGAATAATCAAAGCTTAAACCTCTTATATTATCAGCCAAAAAATTCCAACTAATTACTCTAACAATCTGCAAATTAGTGGCAAGGTCAAGCCATTTTCATGATATGACAGCTACATTGACCCTCTACGTTCGATGCACAAGCCCATCATAGAACTGTCAATAAATGCTCTGACCCACCATGATTTCAAGAGATCTCCCACTACTTTAACAGACCTGTAGCCTTGTAGCCTTTTCTGCCCTCTGTATTTTGCTCCAAAAGATTTGTTTTGGTTTTAGAGCCTGCAAGTGAGCAGTCCAAACATGCAATGTCAGGATTGCTACCTGGGTTGTATAGCATGTCTGAATAAAAATAATCAATTTTTTTCAATCTTTCAAATACCTAATCTTAATAATAACCAGTACGCTACATTCATTTCATTCTTTAATAGTCAACACAAGCCTACTGGTGTTTGACATAGATGTATGCAAAATTCCTCTTCAAATTTTTTCCATGAATCTGCTCATACCCTTGTTGAAGTCTTCACAATACTCTTTCGCAAATCATGCATAAGTTTGTTCCAATGACCTCCATAAAAAGAATCTCAAAATCTTCTCATATATTTGATATATATATCTGTTGTAACCTCTTCTCAATTATGCCCTTCATATTCACAAATAATCCTTCATATTCTTCTCATAATTTTTATGTAGCATATCCTCAAATTCTTCCCTCAAATATGCTCTTATAATCTCCCATAAATCTACTCACATACTCTCGTAGATCTGTTCATAATCTTCCATAAATATGCCCACATACTCTTATAGATCTGCTCATAATCTTTCATAATTCTGTTGAAAATCTGTTACAACATCACTCACAAATTTCCTATAATGTTTGTCTTTAAATTCTCATTTATTCTTCCATAATTTCTTCATAAAAATTTGTAAATGAACTCTTTAAGTTCTACTCCTCATATACTGGTATATATGTGATATGTTTCTTTATCTTACACACTTTCACATACAAATATGCATCTTACTATCTCTTCATACAAATCTTCATAAGATAATCTTCTTAATTCTTCATGTGATTATTTTATGATGAAGATTTTCTTTGTATTTCGCTCACACTTATTTGCTTCTTCTTTAAAGATCTTTATATAGATTTTATTCATTCAATTATGAATGTCCACTTTAATGGATGATGAACAATCACATTTGAATCGTCAAGTTGTTCTCTTCAAATCTACTCATATAAACAATCTTCTTATAGATGTAATGCTTTTAATTGATCTCATAAATGTGCCATAGACAAATCTACATATGTCTTTTACAACAATCTTCTTTTCATATATGAATATTTGTAGATATTTATCTTTTATCCTCACACTTATCACTCATATTCCATATCTCACATTTCTCCATTTCCTTTTTTATTTTATATCTCTTTGTCTCTATGAAGAGGCATCCTTCACAAAAGAGGCAACCTTTTCAATGGATATGACAGTTACCAAACTTTACTTTAACCGCTGCCTTAGATAATCAATTCTATCACTGTCTTAAATAGATTCTATTTGTCGACTTTAATACAAATGGTTGCCTTTAACATGAGCACAACACAATGATTGTTCTTTCATAATTCTGCTATAAATCTGTTACAACATCACTCACAAATCTGCTATCACATTGATAAGAGAAATATTATCTTGTAAATCTTCACCTTTGTTGAATGCACTTTGAAGATCTTTTTTCAAGTTTTTATCATCCTATTGCAGATTGTGAATAGAAATCTGTAACATAAGATTCTTTTTGAAAATTTCCTGTATATTGTTTCTTAGTTCTCTACATTCATTTTCCAATACTCAGACTTGTTCAATTGCATCAGACATTTCATTATTAACTGTCAAATTTTCCACCTGCAAGTAAGCAATTTCTCCTTCAAGCTTCTCAACAAGTTTTTCTTTGATCGCTATCTCGATTTTGAGAGAATTATTTTCAAAACTTATAGAGATTAACTCATTTTGTGTCTCTCCTAGCTCTACTTTGTGTTTCTGACAGTCCTCAACTCCTTTACGGAGTTCAGCTGTGATGTACATATACAAACAACTCCACACACCTCACTTTTTCAAATTCAGTCATTCTTCTATTAAATTCCCTATTTCTCCTTGTTTTACCTATCTTTGGCCATCACCTCAAATATTTTCCCCATGTCAGCTTACTTTCATTTCACAAGGCAACCATTTTAAACCATTTGGCTCTTTTCAGACCATTTGAAGGAACTTGTGAGTGCAACCACAACTTGGTCTCTATTCAAATTTTTTATTAAGAAGTGTGGATATGATCATGTGTGTCGCCCTTTGTATGATTATTATAACTGTGTGCAAATTTCTTGCAACTGCAATCACCTTTACTTTTTTTTTGTGTTGTGTTGAGTAGGAATCGATGAGATGAGTAGATCACACTGTTCTAGAGATGGAAACATGACTAGCTCCATTACTGGGTGTGCTAACTATATGATGAACAAATAAGAGCTCATTTATATTTGTGCAAGTTTCTAGACAATGTTTCCTTACCATCTCTTCCACCTCTCCTCTTTTCATATTATCCTTCATTGAAATCCCAATTTTTGAAACATAGCACACCTAAGGCCTATTAATTTGTTGCTCTGCATAGAAGGGTTGCCCAGCTCACATAAAAACCTCGTCCCTTCACTTTGTCCACAAATTCCATAAGAAACATAGCAGAAGCTCCATTAACAAGGTCTAGATGAATAGCCCACAGAAAAGGCTGCTTGCTGGCCTTTAAACCCCATGCAAATTCCACAAGATCCTTTTCAGAGATCACTGTTATGCTTCCAAATCACACATAAACAACCAAGTGGGCATCTTGACTATCCAACCATTTCACACAGCTTGTTTCTTCAGTAAATATACTCACAAAAATTATATTGGACAATCCATTTGTTTCCTCTACTGTGGAAAAGTAACATAGGACCTATGTTGTATATAGGAAACCTGGCTTGGAGTGTCTCTATTATTGGCATGTCTAGCTCATCAAACGTATTAATTACCATGAAATCAACTAACAAAGCAGCCTGGCATTGGGTTTCTAAAAAAATAAACAAGTTGTTGGTAGCATTATAGTAGAAACTTGGCACATCTTTCATATGCAATGAGGGCATCCCAGCAATGAAACTGATCTCTTCTTCTTCGAGGTATCCATTTGTCAGATAGCTTTTATCTGCAAAACATGTAACAGTTTCTTTTGTTTTCAAATCTATTGAAAAACAAAAATGATATTTTTTACAGTATGGGGTTTGTTCATTATGCTCATGCCTATCACCAAACGAGCACTATTGAACCTCAAAAATAGCCTAAACTATGAAAAAATATGACCTACTAAAACCGGCCAAAGTAGATTTATAGTACAAAGTCAACAATGACTTTTAGAAGCAAACTTGCACCACAAGTAAATCTTAAATGATATGTTTTCTACACATCTATTATCAATCTATTGAGTCTAGCTTTAAACAATTCAGGGTTTAAGTGTGTGATTTGCTGGAAAGGAGTTCAGCTAAGGGTGGTGCTAGTCCAAAGAGAGTAAGATTTTGTAACTTTTACTCTCTTTTTTCATTTTTTCAAATTTATTGCACATTTGTTGGTGGATTTTCATATGGGCCTTTTTCCAAAAGGCCAAATTGATTTCCCATTTAGGGAAGGACTTCATATGATGGACAAATGTTTTTAATGTGATTTCTCTCTTGAAGGTCAAGTTACATTCTATGAGGCTAAATTTAGATCAGAATTCCAATTTTGATTTTGCTACCATTTAATTTCCACTCTTCATGCGTTGTCAATAATCTTTAGTTTTTTCTTCTTTTTTATAACAGAGTTATTTTTACTATTATACAAGTATGAAGAATATATATTTTACATACTTCAAGTTATTTTGAGATTTCAGAAATCAATCATAAGCATAGGATCAAGTAGTAGCAACACCTGTTATGTCTTCTTGAAACCCTTGTAGTTATGTTTTACTTTTGGGTAGTTCACAATTTGGTTAATTTTTCTTTTTTACGTAATAAAATACTTTAAATATTGATATTAATCATCGTAGCTTCAAATTAATTGTCCTTGAATGAATTATGGTCTTGGCAACAAAAATTAAAATCCCTTCAATGTTATTTTAAATAATTTGACCTTTACATGCCAAGTCCTTCATGATGGAAACCATACCAGTGATAATAACCCCTGTTATTATCAATTTTCTAATGGCCAATAATTGTTGTTAAAACAAATGGAATAGAAGTCACCTTCTTTTGTAATTTTTTGTTAGTTGAATTTCCCTTCTGTTTCCTAATACTTTAGAAGCAATTATTTGAAAATATATTTTCTCAGCAAGTCTCATATGATCTTCGTCAAAATCCAAGCTTTCTCATGCAAAGCAACTTGGTAAAGTTAACTTTTTAACTACATAACCCTCCTACTTGAGGTTTATTCTTCATTTTAACTACACCAACCTCACAATAGTGCTTTTAGACATCATAGACATGAACTGAAACAGCCAGAGACGCCATGTTGCAAACTTGAAAATATAGAATCTTAGTGTGAATATTATCATATATTCTTCAAACTCACTACAAAACATTCAAACTATGGCTGACAATAGTGTATGGCTGTCAATAGTGTTTGTATTTGTACGTATGTTTTTCTTTTTCTGTTAATTGTCTCAGTTTTGACAATATTATTTCTAACACTTCATTTTTTACTTTCCTTTTTGTTAATTCTTAATTTTACATTTATTTGTTGTTTGTAGTAAGAATCAATAACTACATTGGGCCACCATGGAACCAAAATGATCCAAAGGCTATACTAATAATACCTATATCACTAGGTAATCATAGGCAAATTCCATTAACAATGGCATGGGCAATTACTATACATAAATCACAAGGCCTAACCCTACAAAGAGCAACAATTGATACCGGTAAAATAGAAAGACAAGGACTAACATTTACAACTATTTCAAGAGTAAAATCATTAAGTGGACTTCATATTCAACCAATGTTCTCTTTTGACCGGTACTCCAGAGTGCAAAACAATCCATACACAATTATCAGAAAAAAAAAGAGGAGGAACAATTACAATTACTCTCACTATGACAAAATGAGGTATACACTTACCAATCCAATCTCTTTCAAATTAACTTTCAAATTACTTTACACTACACAGTTGACAAAATACGTCTCTACAAATTATTCTTCCCTTCATTAACTCTTTCAAACTTTTCTGGTATGCAGGTGGACACTAAGCAAAATAAAACATATTCTCCAAACAAAATTTCCAACATCTTAATCCAATACAAGTTAAAATGGCAAAAGATAAGGCGATTCATGGAAGGTACAAAATTGGTTCCTCCTCTACATCAACTACATGTATGTATAACACTCCCTTCTCTACTCAAACTCTATATTACTTGTTATTTCACTACAAACAACAACTCACCCTCAATTACAAATATCAATAGTAATGGCAACATCAAGCTATTTTTGTAAAATAAAATTGGCCTCTGCTAATGTTGGATGTGTTTGCATAATAGGGTTAGGCTTTGCTTGAAGAATACGTATCTTCTCAAAAACAATAACATGCAAATCAAGCTCGTTCCTCAAGACTCTATTGCCAATGTGACTACTTATTATGTATGTATTATAAATTACAATCTCAAATCAATTCATGGAGATACAAAACAAAACAATTGCATGTTATCAAAAAGGTAACTTCAACTAAATTCCCTCATAATTCAAAACCATCTTTTCAACTAATCTGCCCAAAGCTGCATGTGACATAAAAACTCATACCATATACTCATTAATTTTTCCAGCCTAAACTATCTTAGTTTGAAAATGATACTCTTACTTCATTGCTTATTTTGGTGCTTCACTTTCTATAGATATATTATATATATAATGCTTTGTTTGTAGCTTACTATTATGTTTCTTGTTTTTTACGGCTTCAAATTTTTAGATATATTTTAACAACCACCTCAGTGCCCCTATTCCAACAAGATGATCATTGTCAAGATTCAGGTATGATAGGTTTTTTTTATTCATTTCACTACTTCTCACTAAGTATGAAAAAACCTATCCATTGCTATCCACCTAACTTGGATTGGCCTTTTTCTTTCTTGCATGCTATATTATGGGCTACGGTTTTAAAGGCAATCCAGGACTTCATCCAAAATATTATTACACTACAAGCAACCATGTAGATGGCCTAGATGATGATGAAGAAGTAAATGTTATTTTATGTGCATCAATCAAAGTCTTACTTTTGATAAATGTTTCATGAATATTGTTATGATTGCAATGATCTACCATGGCAAAGGATAGAAAAAAATGTATAAAGATTTAATGCCTCCATGAAAATCCAATTTATATTTTGATTTAATTGCCTCAAGTCACGTGCATATGGAACAAATGAAATCGAATTTATTCCCCTATTAAATTAAAAAGATTATTAAATTTATGTTTTGGGTTTTCAATTTAATGTGCTAAGGATGCACAAATATCATATGTAAGATAATGTGAAAGACATGTGTGAAGATGAGACAAACAAATTATTTATCTCTAAAATAAATTCTCATATCAATTATTATCATGATCCATCAATACAAATCATAATAGATAGGAAACCAAGTGTATTCCACAAAGGATAATAAAATTCTACCATAAAATTATTTGAATGTTTATTTCAAACACAAATCTAACTTACACCCTAATTGTAATATCTAATATACTTAAAAATTAAAAACTTCATTTAAAACATAAACTATACAAAATATAATCGGTGTAACCATTGCGCCTCGTCTGGTGCAACTGCTAGTTATCCCTATATTATCTTTACACTCATATTCCTATACATTCACCTTATATTTCCATTTAAATACAAATTTGAGAATACCCTTTTTAAATTATTTTACCTTATAAACCATATTAAAGAGATAACATTGCACATATAATAATAAATTTAAATACATTAAATATTTATAATTAAATAAACTGCTCTAGGCTATACCCTTTTTAACTTAGAAAACATTAGTAATAAAAATACTAAAGTAGAATGAAATTATGAAGAAAAATATTAATAGAAGCAATAATTTTCCTTTTCCTATTGCAAATTGTTTGAGTCATTTCAGTTGATTCTTCAACACACTTTCTTGCTTTTTCCTTATTAATAGTGGAGTTCCTCCTTACACTTCTCCCCGAGCTAAGCTTAAGGGGTTATTGGGTATTTTTACTATCCAGATTATTTTTCATTGTGCAGAATTTTTTTTGTTATCATAGATAAATGTTCCATCTTGAGGTACTTTAGTTGTTTAACTAAAATTTCTAACAAATAATCAGTACCACCTCTTTGTATTTAATCACTCAATTTGTGCATAAGCTTAAGTTAGCTTTAGCTCAACTTGTGGAGAGAATCTATCTTCACCTCAACTAAGTATTGCACAAACAAGCATATGAAGGCAGATGAGAAGCAAGTTGAATTGGATTTCAACTGTAATTGTCTTTTTATACTACCATAAAAAATTGAAATCAATCAGATTTAGATCAAAAGGTTAGATCATGTGCTTGTTTTAGAGCAACAATAGTATTGATTAAGCATGTACACTTAATGGGAAATACAGATAATTATGGTTTTTTCCATGCTACAGAACTTGGGAAAAAATTGCTTTTCAAACTTAGCTCAGCCATGTTTGTTGCATACCTTTGTCCTATCCTACTAAGTTTCTCTAATGTTTATTTCTCCCTATTTAAAATATCTGAAAAGAGTTAAGTAATCATAAAATATGTAGCAATTTATTTTCTAAAATCAATGGTAAACAAATGTCTTAGAATACAATGCGTAGCGATTTTCTATGTAAACAGTCTTACTGTGCTATTATTTTTTTGGCTTTGCCTATTGCTTCTCTATGGGAGATCGTTCATCCATCTCATCTTCAATAACTATGTGAGGTTGATTGTGCTAGAACTAAACTATGCTAAGATTAAACATCTACAAACACATTCATAATTACAAAAATAACACAATAGATCAGAAATTCAAGGGAAAGGAAACAAAAGATCGGGCTAAACCTTGACTTAAACAAGACCCACCTAAATTGAAACTCACTCAAAACATATACCCACATGAATTAGAAGTTATGTAAATCAAAATCCCTTCAAAGCTATGACACACAACGAATTGACATGCAATCTACATATCTACATTACACTGTAAAACACATTTAAAAAACATACAATATATCAATAGTTATCAATTGACTTACCTCCTCCATCTTCTTTCATTGCCATTGAAAAGCTTTATATCAATGTGTCTAATTGCTCTTTGATATCCTCTATTTCAAAACCTCTCATCGCTACATACTCTATTGATAACTGAGCAATGGGCGTACATAGTGATGAGAGATGTTGAAATGGAGAATGAAGAGTAGTGCATAGATGAAGATTTCAAAATAGAGGATTGAATTATTTTAGAAAGAAAAACTAGAGATAGACAAAAACTCAATGTAATATGCTAAGAAAACTATAGCTTTATTTTTATGATTTTGAATTGATTACAAATGCCTCTAATTTATAAAGGTCTTAGACTATTTGAGAAGAATATTAGCTAATAATAGATATAGAAAGAAAACACATGCAAAGAGTAAAAATCCCTGCTAATATTTAATTTATAAGAAATTATTTGCTTTATTCTAACAAATTAGCTGACAAAATGAGGTGTTTTAGAAACTTGATATAAACTTCCCCACAATTAGTTGTAGCATTCACTCAAAAATCTTAAATTTGAGTTATTCCAACTCATCAATTGTGGTGATTTGCAGTGCCAAATAGCAATAAGATACTTAGTTTTGGTCCTATTAATCACAAGGTTTTTAGCAATTAGCATTTAATCACAATTAGTCTATAATCTCTTTAATACGTTTGCAAGAGAAATCACCACAATATCTTGAAAACTTAACTTTCATTCTAAAATTAAATTAAATTCTAATTTCTAAAATTTAATAAAAATATATTATTTAGTTGTTAAATAATTAATTAAATTGTAGTGATTATCTATACAAATGAATTAAATATAAATCAAACCTCTAATCTTAACCCTAATTGAATGCTATTTTAAATTGTAACCATTCTTTTTGTTTTAAATTACCGCTTCATATTTATGTTCCCAAAAATAATATTAAAATATATTTAAATAATATTTAAATTTTATTGAAACTATTTTAAAAATTAAAAAAGTGAAATCTCAAACAAAACTAATAGCTTTCATAAAAAGAAAATTGTTTTTTAAATTCATTTTAGGAAGTTAACAATAATGACTGCATTTTTTTTCAAAAGATAAGAAGGTAAGATTTAAGAGTGGATATGGATTTGCATGTCATTTGAATGTCAATTTCTAGCTAAAGAGTTTTTCCTTACACATTGCTTTTTGGTGGATGCCATTGTAATGGGCCTCTCGGCATAATTATCTAATTTTTAAATATTTGCATATAGATTTAAAATATAAAGCAATGTAAATGAAAAAAAAAAGTTTCCATCAAATTGACAAAAAACATTGTAAATAGAAATAGAATGTTCTCATCGAGTTGGAAAATCAATATGTATCTAGCTTTTACATGTAAGTGAGATTTTGGAGGCTTACACCCAATATTTTGGAGGCTTTTACCATTAAAATGGTAGTTGGTTTGTGCCATTAAACGAAAGCTAAAACATGTTTTTTGATGACTCAATAATGGTTTGTAGGTGTGAGACTTGTTTCAGGCTCAAATCTCACACTATATGTAGCCTATCGGCTAATAATGATGTCTTAACTTAAGAAATTAAATGTAAAGGATTTTTAATTTTTTAGATGGCAAGAGTCAGGTAGCCCACCTTTAAATTATTGTGTGCCTAGTAAAAAAAATTCACGTGATCGGTGACATTGGCGCAACATGCGCTCTAGTACCACGGGACAAGGGGAGACTGAACCTTGTGACCTCTTGCTTGCAATAGGTTACTTTATCCAATCGAGTCAAGGCACTCACTGTTAGGGTTAGATGGTAGATATCTAACAATTAAATGCAGATTTGACCAATAAAACAAAGGAATAAACACACACAAAAAAATTAACAAAGAGAATTTAACGTGGTTCACCCAATTTGGGTTACATCCACAAAACCGCAGCCATCCAATGATTTTATTAGCCAATGCAAAACTTATTACAATCTCACGAATAATCGCCTTTTTCATCATACTATAACTCTCATCCCAACTACTTATAACAAGCTTTTTAGAAGCTTCCAAAATTAGGGTTTTACAAAGTCAGTTTTTATTCTTTTTTCGATGACGTCACAAAAAAATGAAGCTTCCAGAATTAGGGTTTTACAAAGTTGGTTTTTTTTCCTTTTTCGGTGACGTCATGAAAAAAATGGGAAAAAAAATTTCGGGGGCTACCGCCCCTGAACCCCCGCCTAAGGCCCAACCCAGCCCTAGGCCCTAGCAAGGATACATGAAGAGTGTACAATATAGCATGATCAGTCGCCACATACCAACACCCACCCCTTCAATGTAAATGATTTAAGGATATATAAGTTTGGGAAATAATGATGAGGAATAAAATTTAATGGAGTATTTAAGTCCACTCTAAAGAAAAAATAAAATTTCCAAGGTAAATTGAGTCTTCCAAGAAAGCCTCGAGATGGAGGCAAGACGAAGAATCCACACTTGACAAGAGAGAAGTGTTGAAGTTTTTGGCACTACACATGGTCTACTTTTGCGGCCAGTAGTAGGTCATAGCTTGCATGGTTGATTTCCTTTATGCATGTGAGGAGTGACTTGACAGGGTTGGGTGTGGCATTTATTTGGAGGAATTTGTGTGGTGCAAGTGTTGCATGGGGGGGATTTTTTTGCATTCGAGTGAGTTCCTTTTTTCTTGGTAGGGGTGGGTTTGGCATGGGGGTGTTGTCAGGGGCCCCTCTCCTCTTTCCTTCTTTTGTGATTTGTTTTTTCTTTGTGTGGTGTGGCTATGGTGAGTGGCATAGGGGTGTTTGAGAATGGCTCTTTTCATGATGCAGTGTCTGGGTTATCTCAACCTCGGACTGAGCTTTCCAATAATTTTAACTTCTTAAATAGTTACATGTAAGGGGAGGGTCTTGCATTGAATGGAGGTCCTCAAATTCCCAAAGTAAATGGATTCCTTGACAGAAGCAAAGTTTCCCTGGTGTTAGTTATACATCCAGAATCAATGGTTGAATATGTAAGCTACCTGTGAAACCATGCATTGATATGTAAATTTATGGGCATTCAAGTTTCTCTTCCTTTCCTTGAGTCATGGACTTGTAGGGTTTGGAATTCAGAAGGTGACATGGAGGCTATGTTGTCTGCTAACAATTACTTTGTGATGGTGTTCTCGTGCCTAACAGATTGCAATAATAACTTTGAAGGAGGTCCTTACTTTTATAACTAGGTTGGCTTGTTCATTGAGCCTTGGCATGTTGATTTTAACCCATTTAAGGAGATGCCCTCAAGGTTCCAATTTGGGTGTGCCTCTCATGGCTCCCTTTGGAGTTCTAGACTAATGATATCTTGCACATGATTTCTCTCTTGTTGGAAAAGTCAGTTGGCTCATCATAACAAACTTTAGACAAAAAGGTAATCTCTTGTGCCCTCACTTGTGTTGAGAATTATTTGAATAACCCTCTTTTGGATTCTCTAGAAATTTTCTTTAGATCTATCTCATGGATTCACCAACTAGATTATGAGGATATCCCTTTTTGGTGTCATGTTTTCCATGAGTATGGTCATTTGCAAAGGAAATGCCCAAAAATTTCCTTGGCAAGGCAGTCTTCCAATGAAGTGTTAGCCAATGATCCTTCTATTTTGGGGCACAAGATGGACAAGGGGAAAGCCTCTATGGCTGAAGGTGTTCTAGATAAGGAGCATTTTGTTCTAGTGAAACCACGTAATAAAGGAAAAGGGTTGAAAAGAACCCTTAAGGATAGAGAGGGTGAGGAGACCTTCAACAGGTTTGAGGCTCTAAAGGCCCTGGATAAGCAAGTGGGGCTCTTGATATGTTGTTTAGTGGGGAAGGTCTTACATGTGAAGAGCATTTGATGGCTAGGGAGGCAGTCAATCTGAATAGGCTCCTTGGTGCTCTCAATGCTTCACAAATGGACACAGATCAAGGGCATGAGGATCTTATTATAGTGGATCAACGTGAAGGTACTGAGGTTGTTGGTGATATGATGGAAATTCCTAATTTATAGCCATTAGAAATGGGTTCTCTGGCTCCTGGGAAAGGTGGTAAAGTTTTTCCCTTGTTAGGGATACAACAAAAATCTATTAATAATGGAGGTATGGATAAGACCTTTGAAATAGGTTAGAAGAAGGACCAAGATAAGTTAAAGGTAATGGAGAAAAATTTAGTGGAATTAGGATCTATTAAGACTATTGATTCCCACTTTTGTCACCCTCAAAAATGATTGTCCTATCACAAAATGTGAGGGGTTTGAACAACAACCCTAGATAAAAAGGTTGTTTATGACTTGACTAGAGAACATTCTACTGATGTTATGTTTATTTAGGAGTCTAAACTAGCAATGGAAGGAGTAATGAATATTGCTACTAAACTGTGGTAGAGATGTCAATCCCAGTGAATTAGTACTCAGGGTAGTGTCGGTGGGATTGCTTGCTTGTGGAATCTTTACAAAATTAGCTCTTTGTAGTGGATTTTGATAGGCATTTGATGTCATTGGTTGCTTCTAGTGTTGAGTTTGTAGGATTCATCCTCTTCACCAATGTGTATGCCCCAATTGATTACGCAGGTAAACTTCACCTCTGAGCCTATATTCACTTTGTGTGATCCTTAGCTCCTCTTTTTCCTTGGGTCATGGAAAATAAATTCAATGTTATTATTTTCATGGAGGAAAAAAGAGGGGGTGTTGGTAGATTAGAGGCGTTGTCTACTTTGTTTAAGGATAATATACTTTTCTTAAACTTGATTGATATTAAGCCAAGGAATGGGGGTTTTACTTGGAATAATAGGAGGTACACGTGACAATTATATCTCTAAAAGATTGGACAGATTCCTGGTCTCAAGTTATTGGATTGGCTACAGTGGATTACCAAGTCTAAAATTTTGGGTTGGAGTGGTTTGAACAATTGGCTTATCATTATCTTAGCATCGAGGGTTGCCATGTCTAAGAATCCCTCATTTAAATTTTAGTTGATGTGGCTTCGTGAGCCTTCTTTGCAAGATCTTGTGACTATTTGGTGGAGTCAGGGCATGCCTAGCCATGGAACAACTACGTACTCCTTTGTTAAAAGGCTTCAATATGTGAAGTATCAACTTAAGAAGTGGAACAGGCAAAGTTTTGGAAATATTTATCTAGCTAAATCAGTAGCCCAAAAAAGAGTTGAGAACATTACCAAGCATAATAGAGATCTTAGTTTTTCTGAGGGGTTGTTTAAAGAAGAATAAGAAGATGTGAAGGAGCTTGCAGAATGGGAGTTGCAGGAGGAATTTTTTTGGAAAGAAAAGTCATGGATTAATTGGCTGTAGGAGGGGGATAGAAACAGAGCCTTCTTCTTCAACTCTATTAAGGCTAGGAGACATGGGAATTCACTCTCTTTGCTTGTGACTCTTCAAGGATTCCATCTATCTTCTTTTGGAGATATCTGCAATGAGGCTATCCAATATTTCTCAGTTATTTTTAAGGATGACTCTCATGTCACAATGGTGGAGGAGAAACTTATTTTAGATTGCATGCCTTCAAGTGTTCCCACTGAGATGAATGAAATGCTTATCAACCCCATAACTTTGGATGAGGTAGAGAAGGTGGTGTTCTAGATAAGAAAAGAGAAAGCCCTGGGTCCTAATGGTTTTCTTATTGAATTCTATTAGGAGCTCTAGGAGATTATCATGCATCTTCTAAGGTGATCTTTACACTCATATGACATCAATGGTTGTTGTAGTAAATTGTTCATGCTTTGAATATGATGCCTAAGGGTTTGAAACCTATAACTTGGTTTGTGACCTTCTTGTGAACCTCATAAGTTTGTAAAAATGAATTTGTAGGTAATATCCATCCATGGTTCTATAATGCAATGACAAGCTCGATGGCCTATCAATGGTGAAGAACCTTGATAGCCATGATTAGAAAGATAAAGAAATACCCTCACAACATTAAACAAATACTAGATTAGAATTTAATATTATGATATATTAAACATTTATATCAATTAGAATCAAACAAAATATCCTTCAAACAAATTTGATCCTAGGTCTTTGTGAGTTGTCATTAGCAACTAAACTATAGGTCTAATATAAGATCATTGCAAATGGATTTTTAGAAGAAACTTGATATAAAACCCCTTGGATTTGATTGATCACCACTTAATTTTCCCTTTTACCTAGTAAATCTACTTGGTAATTATTTGAAAACATAAAATAAATATAGTTTGAAACTTGATTGTGCTTAAGACTATTATGATAATAAAAAACAATACTTTTTTTTTTATGTTAAACAAACAATCTTCCATCAAAGTATAATGGAAGGGGAATTAGATCATTATATATATATATAGTTGTAAATTGTCACCCCTAACAATTTCACAATATGTTTGGCTCCCCCTAAATTTTTGAGACTAATTGACCCCCTAAATTTCCTAAATTATGCATTTTGAGGCCTATTTTTATCATTTTCCAAAAAATTGCAAGCATAGAAAAAAATCATTTATTTAATGTTTTTCCATTAATACCTAAAAAAATTTAGAAAATAGGACCAGGGCTAGGACACCCTTGGAAGGCTCTATCCACCTATTTTGTCAGGATCCAAGTTTGAATTTGTCGGTGTCAGTATTTTAACATGTTTGAAATTTAAGTTGCAAATGTCAGCTATCTAGATTTAATTTGTGAGAATTAGAGAAAATTTCTATAAATACCTAGATATGCATCATTTCAAATCTAAGGGAAAATAGGTGAATGTTGAGAGTAAGAATTACTATCAAGAACAAGTCAAGAGCAACATTTCAGAGCTTTATTGTAAAAATTCAAGATCCAAGCATCATATCAAATCTTATGTGAGTTCATGTATATTTAAGTTATAATTATTTGTGAAGGCTAATCCTTGTTGTAGGTCTCTAAGCAATTCAAGCAGTCAGGCAAGCAAGATCCAAGACCTTGAAGTGATGTGCATGACTTTAGTCCTTTGAGGAAGCCATTGAATGGGGGTGAGTTGCAACACTTTGTAGATTCATCATTCCTTCATATCCATTATCATTTTATCATTGACATTACCATTGCGGAAGTGGAAACACTAACACAGGGTTTGACTAAGGCAAGGCCCTAAATAGCACAACATATCCCCTATCTTTGAATGTGTAGGTTTCAAGTTTAGAGAGGATTGAAGGAAGTTTGAATAACATTTATCCATTGTTTCATTCAAAGCCCTACACCTTGTTAACTCAAAAAAATCACCCACAAAATTATCCAACAATGATCCAACAAGTTTGTAAGCGGAAATGAGGATCTCAGATCTGACATCAAAGGACTACTAAAGGAATTTTAAAGATCATTTATCTATTGTTGCATTCAAAGCCCTACACCTTGTCAACTCATGAAAACTCACCCACAAAATTGTCTAATAGTGATCCGGCAAGTTTGTAAGCATAAACAAGGATCTCAGATCTGACATCAAAGGACTACAAAAATGAAACAAAAGAGGCATACAAGGACTTAGACACTCTTCAATTCCAATATCCTCATATTCAAACTGACACCAAATTTTCAAGATAGGTACACAACACTCTGCCCTTCTCATGTCTGCCTACAAATCTCTATTACAGTTTGTCAATTGTCGAAATCTTGCATTTTCATATTAGGGAATATAGTCTAATTAGGTTAATCAAGGAAAATCAATTCCAATCCATTCCAAGACTCAAAAGATGCAAATCCAGATCTGATTGGCTCGCCTTCATGATTGAAAGTCAATCTAAACACCTTGTTGATCTCCATCTTAATGAAACCTTAGAAAAAGGAGAAATTAGTCCTAGGTTTTATACATTAAACTTAGGGTTCTCTTTTTATTAATTTAAATATATATATTGTAGCTTAAAATACTTTGGTAGACATGTATGTAAAATGTGGAAGCATAGATAAGGCATGTGAACTATTTGATATAATTCCTAAACTAAATATGGTCTCAATTGTAGTCCATATGCACAAAAGAATTTTTTGAGAAGGCTTTAAAGAAACTTAAAGAAAATCTAATTTTCAAATGTAAAGCCAAATTATATATTTTTCCCAACATCTTTCCTATTTGTGCCTAAAAGGGAGCTTTGAAATAGGGGATGGACATCCATTAAAGCATAAAGGAAGGGTGTATTTTTTCAAATGTTACAATTACAACTTCCTTGTTAGACATCTACTTAAAATGTGGAAGTATAGACAAGCCATGTGAATTATATGATGGAATGCCTCAAATATCGATGTCATCTCATAAAATTCAATGATAACGAGAAATTTGCAAAATCAATTTGTTGATGGTGCTTTAGATAATTCCAAGAAAGTACAATTTATAGATGTAAATCCAAATTATATAATGTTTGCCAACATATTTTTATCAATTATATAAAGCCAAATTCCACAACATATGCCAACATCCTTCTTTATTGTGACAAAATGGATCTTTGAATAGGGTATGAACATCCATCAAAGAATAATTTAGGATAGATAAATTTTATCAAATGTTATAGGTATAAATTCTCTAATAAATATCTATGAAAAATGTTAAAGGACAAGGAATGAGAATTATTTAAAAGATTGTTTCAAAGATATTTTTTTATGGAATGTAATGATTGTAATATGCATAAAATAAATTCATTAAAAAGCATTTATAAAATTTCAAGATAATGCAATTAGTAAGTGTAAATCAATACTTGATAACCTTTAATAGCATCCTCCTTGCCTATGGTAATATGGGAGCTTTGAAATAGACTACGAAAATCCGTTGAAGCATAATAGAAGGGGGATTTTTTCAAATGTTGTAGTTGCAACTACATTAGTAGAAAATTCATTGATTTATTTGATATGATTCTTAAAATAAATGTGGCCACAATTGTAGGATATGCACAAAAGAAGTTTTTTGGCAAGGCTTTAGAAACTTTCAAACAAATCCAATTGTTAGGCGTAAAGATAAGTTTTATTAACTTTTATTAACATCCTTCATATTAACATCCTTCATGTTTGAGCCAAAATGGGAGATTTGGAATAGGAGATGGACATCCATCAAAGAATAAAGGATGAAGGTATTTTTTTAGATCCTGCAGTTGGAATTTCCTTGCTATACATGTATGCAAAATGTGGAAGCATAGACAAGGCATGTGAACTATGTGATGAAATTCCTCAAGGAGATGCCATCTCATAGAAATTAGTGATTACAAGATATGCACAAATTAGATAATTTGTTTATAAGTATTTACAAAATTACATGCAAGTGCAATTGCCATGTGTAAATCCAAATTACTTAACTTTTTCCAACATCCTCCTTTCTAGTGCCAAAATGGAAGCTTTGGAACAAGGTATGGGCATCCACTAAGGTATAATGTATGTGGGATTTTTATCAAAATGTAAATCCAAATTACACATCTTCCAACATCCTCCTTGCTTATGATAAAATGAGAGCTTTAAAATAGGGTATGGACATCTATCAAAATATAAAGGATAGATACAAAATTTCAAATGTTGCAGTTACAAATTCCCTACTAGAAAATTATGTAAAATGTGGGTTTTTTGAAAGGATGCCTCAAAGAGATGTGGTCTCATGGAATTAAATCATTATAATATCTTAGAAATTGTTCCAAATATACATAGGTGAAGGAAAGACTTTTCCATGATTATATTTTAAAGAGGGTGCCAAAATAACATAACCTACTTAAATCAAAGAAATTAAGTCCACAACATAGTCAAATCAATGTCCTAGATTAAGAAGTGTATAACATACTAAAATCATAGAAATTAAGAAGTACATAACATACTTACAAACTATGTACAATCTTTGTGTCATTCTGCCAATTCAATCCAATGAACCATGTGGATCATCTCAACTCTTTGTGGTATTGAGTATTGCTTTTTGTTCAAACGCATAGACTTCTAAAATTCTATATAGATATTGTATCAATGCAATATCAATAAGAAAATAAGTAGATGATGAAATTATTAAATTTCCTAATATATAATGGACCATACAAATCATTTTTTAGAATTTCCTCTTGAGAGAATTGTGACCAATGGCATAATAAGAAGAGAAATA
Source organism: Sequoia sempervirens (assembly GCA_007258455.2). Taxonomy (NCBI): domain Eukaryota; kingdom Viridiplantae; phylum Streptophyta; class Pinopsida; order Cupressales; family Cupressaceae; genus Sequoia; species Sequoia sempervirens. Next base: position 41,191 of record VDFB02340420.1, read on the forward strand.
AGTGCCTTTAGACAAGCAATATTTCACACAAAAAGATCATTCCTTTTCCATATTATCATTGTTATCTTTTGTGGAATGTATCTTAATAGAATGCGAATGAATTGGAAATGAATATATATTTATAAATCAATAATCTACTATTAAGAGGTGCAGTTGATAGATTTATGTTATCATTAACCCTATCAATTCTAATAATGTACTATTAATAAGATTGTGTACTATATTTTTAAAAGTAGAGCAAGATTGCATG
>VDFB02340421.1:0-26385 GCA_007258455.2 Sequoia sempervirens
TAAGAACACTCATACTATAGAACAATTTATAACCCCTTCATTATGGACCTAAAAAAAATTGCATCCATCACTTAAGGAATTACTACATACCCACTTCCAAATGGAATCAAAGCCCCATGTATTTCTCTTAGGATCTTAACTATTAAGATGAGAACTTGCAATTTCCCAAAATAAGTAAATATTTACAAATAATATACACAACCATTTTTCTACATACATTAGATTGGTATATGGCTTTGAGAATCCCAACCTTGATAGATGGTTTCCCTAAAGAGACTAGGGCTAGCTTAACCAAAGGGAATCACATAAATGAGTTAAACCATAATTATACATAATTTTACTCTAATAAATTACTTCAATATATTTATATGGAACATTTCTTGTAACTAAGTTGCTAAACTACCTCTACCTAAAGTGGTCTCAATTATCAACCATATATTTAATTTTAGCTATGGATAAAAAAATCACCCTATTGGGAATATTACATTATTCACATATCTTTAAGAATGTTAGCATGTCTTTAGGATACACATAATAGTTATTTGTTTTATCTTATTAGTACCTATGAGTATTTGTTATGGTTTGTTAGGAGTTATGTATACCATGACTAGGATTGGTTATCTGAACTCTCCTTTAATTAAGGAGATGTAATTCCTATTAATATGTAATATATTGTTGAATGAAATATGGGAGAAATATAATATTTATTTTGTCTAAAATATAATCCCAATTTCTCTCATGGTATTAGAGTTGGGAGTTTAAAAATATTCTTTACTGTTATCTCTATAAAATTGTGTTTTCTCTCTCAATAATGAATGAAAATTAAAAAGTCAAAATATTTTGGAAAGCGTAGATAGACAAGAAATAAACCCATTTTTTTTCAATTTATTTTTCTTATTGAAAGATAAGTTTTGCAAGGAAAATTTAAGAGACATGAGTTTGTACATATCTGGTCATTTAAAAGGTAGCTTCATTTTAGGGTTTGATGATTATTTTTTAGTATAGGTAAAATAGGTTTTGAAGGGACCCTGAAACCCTTTACAAAATAAAACACTGCTTTAACAAATAATTACAAGAAACAACACCAAAACAACAAAGAAGCCAAAAACCAACAAAACAACAACCAAAAAGAGGCACAAGAAACAACACACAACTAGAGATTCTTCAGGATGTCCACTGCTTCCAAATCATTATCAATAATATTTTGATGAAAATTCATAACTTCCACTACCTCTTCAATAGGTATTGCAACATTAGCATTCAACTTGGTTTTCTTATGGGTTCTAGTTGAAGGACCCATCTCACTCACCACTTTTTGCTAGGCTCCAACACCAACAATAACATCTTTCATACTAGAGTCATCCCCCAACCACTTCCTAGATTTATTGTTCGAAAAACACAAACCTTCAGGTTCATTACACATTGCATGCTTTCTCACCTCAAGAACCTTCTCCAACTTTTGATTGACATGATCAAAATTTATTCGAGAACAAAAATTCTATGCTCATAGGAATTTTTCATTTTAACCATCTCACCAGCAATCATTTTAAGAGTATCAAGAAGTTGATTAACCTCAAGCTATACCTTACTAACTTGAGCCTGGACATTAGGACCCCTAGAGGAAGGAGGCTCATTAGAGTTGTTAGTCATAGCTCTAACCCTGACATTAGTAAAATTCATTTCATGGAATACCCATTTAAAAAGCTTGAATAGGGTTAAGCAACCCTCTTTCACCATGCCAAGAAAATCAGACATATCTTCCCTCTTGATGTTGAAACCATCCCTATCAACCGCAATATCCTCCTGGGATTCACTATTGGTAGTGTCTTTATCTAGGGCCTCCTTCCCTTTCCGACCAAAAACAAAATCACTGCTAGCCAAATCCTACTCCATCATCTGATCCTCAGCACCCTATGAATTACCATCATGCTCTTGCACCTTTTTCCTCTTAGGATTCTTAGGAAGATTCCTCATTTTTGGCCCCTCTTTTTTCATCAAATTAGAACTAGGGGAAACCCCCATCTAGAACCTGAAACCAATATCCGCCTTGCTTGTTTTTCCTAGAACAACACCCTTCAACTTCTTACCTCTCGTCGCCTTCACATAATTGGACTTCTGATTGTATTAGGAATGGTGGACACCTCCTCCTCACCACCCATGTCATACTCATGATCCCTAGAAGTATTATGAGGGTTTCTCTTTTTTCTTCTCTTGCCCTCAGAAGTGGCTAGAGATTCCAAATCAACATCCATGGATGCCTCCAACCCAGGGGCATAATCTTCATCATTAGACTCATTCTTTGACCCCGTAACATACTCATAATATTCCTCTTCTTCCCAATATAAATTTTAGGTTGATTAGGCATAATAAAAGAGTTAACATACTAAAAAATCAACAAAATTAAACCTTCATGGAGAATTGGGTTCCTGGTGTTTCGTTTGTGATCTCTTATACCATGTTCCAAAGACACCGGTATATAAAAAGGAAAAGACACATTTTATTCCTACAATGATTTAGCAAAAAATAGTGATACCCTGAGATAACAGAGAAGTGACCGTCGAGGGTGAAATACCTCATAAATTCCTATGCAACATCTCTCCATATAGCCTTAATTGAGAAATGATAATAACCTCCACATTTAGCCTGATCCAACTTTGGCCTCTCATCATCTTTGAAGAAGATATCTAGGGCCGTACTAGACTCATTTTTGTCTCGATATACTTTTCAACCATTAGTTGACAATCTAGTGATTTGAGCAATGAGATCCTCTATAATGTTGAACTCCTTTCCACCAATTTGCAAAACATGATTCTTCCATCCTTCAAGAAACTCATGAGACATCTTTAAATCATGGGCATGTGCAACTTTTCCATGTAGGAAGTCACTCCCCCTAGCTCTAACAATCTCCAAACCTTCTCATTACATTTTACAATATCACAGGAGATAGGCTTTATTTGATTTCAATCACCCCTCATTGTTGCAATGGGTAAGCACCCCAACAAAAAGAAAAACTTGTAGAGGAGATGAAGAAACCTCAAGAACTTGTAGAGAATACAAGGAAACCTTGAGAAAAAATTATCTTTCCAATTACCCACAATCCGTGCAGAAAAGACAACATGATAGAGATAAATTATGAACATTGAATGCCTAGTCATTCAAGCCTCAGACCCATTAGTAAACAACATAGCCTTACTTCTCAATAATTTACACCTCTGAAGGAAATTATGTGTCTAGAACATGTAAGAAATCCCCATCACAATAGGAACCCCCATCTCATCCCCTTTGTGAATCATGACGAGTTATTGAACGTGCTTTAAAGGGAAGGGGATTGTATTATGCCCATTCCATATAATCATTCACCCCATAGTTAGCAAAAAAATCAGATAAACTATTTCCCTCTCTATATACATGGGAAATGAAACATTGGTCGAAATAACCCAATATATCTAAGGCATCAAGGATTAGGGATTCCAATGTCCAAGAGGGGGAATATATCTTCTTAAGGTTATTGATAATATTGAGGGAATCAACCTCAACCCAGACCTTGTCATAACCTCTAGATTGCCAACTTCAGACCATGATAGGCTGCAAAAGCTTCCACAAAAGGTTTGATGATTGTTATAGTTGAACCATTATGGAATTGTACTACTATTGAATGGAATTCACTATTAGATTATGTTGCAAAGTAGGCATGGAGGCATGAAAGCTAGTGCTGCAAATTTAGTGTTATTTTCACGCCATATTAATGTTGGAGTACAAGATTTTGCATTAAAAACTTTATAAGAATATTTTTATTATTTTCAATATTTCAAAACTCTAGCCAAAAAAAAATCAAGGAAAGTCATCAAGGTTCTTCAAATAGATAATGGGGGTGATTATTTCAACAACCATTTTGAGAAGTATTGCATATCAAAGGGGACAGATCTGCAACACACAATTCCTTATACCCCAACAAAATGGTGATGTTGAACGAAAAATTAGATCTTTAAAAGAGATGGATAATTGTATGATTTGAACTCTAAGGGCCTCACATCATCATATTGGGAGGAAACAATCAACTGTTCATGCTTACAAAATAGAGTTCCACATATAGCCTTGAAGGTTATCACTCCCTTTGAAGCTTGGAAAGGATGGAAACCAATAGTTGATCATTTCAAAGCTTTTGGCTCTCATGTAATGGCATGCATTTCAAAAGAACATCATAAGGCTTTGGATCCACAATCCAAACCTTGCATCTTTGTGGGATATCTAGATGGTGTAAAAGACTATCGCCTACTCTTCACACCCTACCACACATGAGTTGTTTATTGAGAGAAGTGTTAAGCTTTAAGAAACATCTCTTGAAACTATACTTGACACTTCTCAACATATTGTGGACTCTTCATATCCTATTTAAATAGTACTAATGATTCAAATCATTTTCAACATATTCCTAAGGCAATATCTTCTTCTTCTAGTTCTCAAAATGACGACAATGATAAGGGTTCACCTTCATCTAGTTCAAGGATTACATTGGAAGTTGATATTTCTGCACCAAAGTCATCGACATCTCAAACTCTACAAAGGGAAAATATAAGGATACAAGATTCAATAGATGATAGAGAGATTCAAGAAAAATTTCAAGGGGGGCCACATGCTTTCTCTACTTCAATTTTTCATCCACAGACATTCAAAGAAGCATCATGTATACCAGAGTGGGATATTTCTATGGATGAGGAATGTGATTCCTTGATTAGAAATCACACTTGGGATTTGACTTCACTTCCTAAGGGAAGGAAGGAAATATAATGTAGGTGGACATATCGAACTAGATTTGTGGCAAATGGGTCAGTTGATAAGTACAAATCATGGTTGGATGCCAAAGGATTTTCACAAGTTATAAGCATTAACTATACAAAAAACCTTTACACCGGTTGCTAAGATGACTTCCATTCAACTCACACTTTCTATAGTTGTAGCACATGGATGGGATGTACATAAGATGGATGTGAAGAGTGCATTTCTTCATGGAGACTTTGAGGAGGAAATCTACATGGAACAACAACCAAGGCTTGTTTAGGATTCATCCTTAGTTTGTAGACTTAGGAAATCTCTCTAAGGATTCAAACAAGATCTTAGAGCTTGGTATGCCAAGATGGATTCCTACCCCCTATTTTCAATTTTTACTAGATGTCATTCAAATCCTAATGTGTATCTATTGTGGTAGGATGATTCACTTTTGATACTAGTTCTATATGCTGATGATCTTTTGATGACCAAGAGTACTTCATCTGCCATTGCAATAATGAATACATCAATTCAGGATAGATTTGATATGACATACTTGGGTTTATTGCACTATTTCCTTGGCATTGACATTTCATAGTCGGCTTCAAGGATTACTCTTACACAACCGAAATATACTCTTGATCTACTTGCACAGTTTCACATGACTACATGCAAACCATCTTCGAATCCTTTTCTATCTGGAGTCAAGCTTGAGACTTCTTGTACTATAGCATTAGTTGATGCTACAATGTATTGACAACTTGTTGGTAGTCTTATATACTTGACTCATACCAAGCAAGACATTTCCTATATAGTAGGCATGGTTTTGAGATTTATACAGGAACCTCATGGGCTACATTAGAAAGCAACTAAGAGGATCCTTCATTACTTTCATATTACTCTTGGGTTTGGGATTCATTACAAAGTTGGTTCTTCAATTGACTTGGTTGGTTTTACATATTCATATTGGGTTGGTAACACTGAGCATTGCATGTCCACTTCAAGCTAGAATTTTTTACTTGGCTCAGGTCCTATAAGTTGGTCTAGCAAGAAGCAAAATGTTATTGTTATGTCATCCATAGAGGCAGAGTTCAAGGGGTCTATTAACTCAAATACTAAGGCTATATGGCTTTAGATAATCCTTATTGAGTTTGGTATTCCTTTCAGGCAACCCATAGTCATCTATTGTGACAACTAGAGCACTATTCAGATATGTAGGAATCTGATTCAGCATCAGCAAACCAAACACATAGAGATTCATATGCATTATATTCAAGAGTTGATTCATGGTTAGATCATCAACTTAGTCTTTTGCCAGTCTTTAGAGAAGGTTGCTGACATCATCACCAAACCCTTTACTGAGAAAAAGTTCATTCATCTACAAGCTCTTCTTGGCATGCAACCTACATGAACAAGATTATCATTCCTAGGGGGTTTTTTAGTCTTCTCCTCATCTTCTCTCTTTTTGGAGGATAGTTTTTTCCCACTAGGTTTTCTATCTTACTTTGTTTTTAGAGACACTGCATTGTACATGAGTACCTTATCAAGCTTCATGGTCGAGACTCATTTTCTTTTGCATTGTACATGGGTACCTCACTAGGCTAGTGGTCAGGACCCATTTCTTTGATGCCCACCAAAGCTATGCTAAAGAGGGGTGTTAATTCATATATTATACTTTGCATACACTTGACATAATTAAGCTTAATTAGGCATCCCATTGACCCTTTCTCAGTGAGGTGCCAATGATGCTAGGTGTCTTGAGAGGTGCCAACTCACTTTCAACACCTCTTCCTTCATTCATGGTAGGCAACTCACCACCACTATACAATGTGAGGAGTCCTATTCTCATTTCGTGGATGTTGGTTGCCTTATCTCCTCCTATCTATGTATGCCCGTTTGCCTAATCTATTTGGTCGACTATTATGCAATTTGTGTTCATTGTGCTTGCTTTTAATCTTCAAATGTTGAAGGGTTCTTTCAATCGTCCTATGGAGGAAGTCTCAATAAATTATTTGTTGGGACTTCGCAATGTTATGTATATCCCAGCAATTATCATAGTAAATGATGCTCCAACCAAATTTCTAAGAAATATCACATTGATCTCGCATAAAATCATACACCAACAATAATTACTAGTTGATATCTACTTCAGTGGAATGAAAATGCAAACGTTGAAAACCAAATATGAAGTACAACAACGTTTTATTTATAGATACCTGCATCAGCTGGATAATCTGGCTTCCTGCGGTGCGGTAGCCCTTCTGGGTCCTCCGGCACCACAAGTTAAGTATTTGTTGTCAATTTTCTAAATGGCCCGGATATATGAGCGTTTATTTCGAAAGTCCTTGATGATGCCTCAAACCTTCTGTTCATGGAACTTTTCAATAAACTGCAAAATAAAACCCTTCAAAATGTATGGACCAAATAGCTTGTGACGACTTGTAACGATAAAGGCCGCTATAATAAATTTAATCCTGAGAAATAGAAGAATATTATATTTGTGGACAACATGAGAATTTTGCAATTGTTATTTCAACCTGAAAAGCTTTTTGGAATATAGCTGTTTGGCGCAGAGCATGGATCCCTTAACAGTTATTACAATTGCATTTTTTAGCTTGTCCTTTTCCTGTGGGACTATACGTCTTAATTTGTTCATATGAGCGGCAAGGTCAACCATATATTGCAAGAGCTGCAAACATTCATCCCTCTTGTCTGACATTTGGTCCATTTCTGTGAGCAAATACCCAATCATTGATAGCCCTGCTTCTGCCCAATGAATTTGTCCTACTCCTTCAAGTATGTATGATAGAACGCCTAATACTTGGCCACCAGATTCGAACAGATATACCTGTTAACCCGAAAAGAAAAAAGAAGAAGCTCCAAATGAAAATCGGTACTTATGAAAGTCAGATCCGAGTATTGTATGAACAAGATATAAAACTTAAAATTTACTTTACCGTTTTACCAAATTTCTCCTTCTGTTGATTGAGAAAAGACAAAAATGTGCCACCGCTCTGGATGAACGATTTCCACATGGATGTCGATTCAGAACTTGTGCTTGGATTATCTATTTTGTGCTGCAAAACAAAAAAAACATGCAATAGATAAAAATGAAAGTTGTATCAATGCCCACGAACTACAGAACAAGGTCAATGAGATGATAGGCAGATCTAAACAGCATGTCCTGAATTCAAATTCCTGATATTCTATCACTTAAAAAGAGAAAAAATGAAGTCGAGATGAAACAAATTTAACCATATACAAAAATGCAAAGATAGTTTCAAAAAGCCCGGTTATACCCAAGACGTGACCTTATAATCAAACAAATATGATGAAAATACTAGTATTATTACTTGCAAGTTACCTTTTGAGCTTTCTTTCTTTCCAAGATGCTTTTGATGGTGCAGATTAGCTCATCGATGATTGCAATTTTTACATCTTCAAAGCATCTCTTCACTTCCTCCACCGATGCCTTAGAGCCACTGAAGTCGGCCATGCCGAATGAGGAGACGGAATACAGAGTATTCTTTCCTCACAAACAAGACTTTCCCTACCAAATTCACATCTCCAAATTCATGGACTACAATGTAATTTTGCTGGTAAAGGCAAAGGCCAAAAAACAAAAACAGAGATTGTGAATTGTTACAGTGATAAAGAAAAAACTTTATTCATCACACCTTTTCTACTTGACTGTGATTTCGCTACAGCGATTTACATTCCTCTGGTAGCTTCGTGTGCCATCACTCTTCTTTGATTTCTTCTTCAATCAGAACAAAAAATTTACCTTGCTACGGCAATCGAACAATTTCTTGGTGACTTCTTTCTTTACTCTGACTGTGATTTGCAATTTAAACAACTCCTGCTCCTTCGATCTGCGACAATGGACGACTTCAATAATATCCTATGGTTTGAGGCTCCTCCAAACAGCTATCTCCTCCGATTTTTACTCCTCCTTATCTGCAGTCTCTGACATGTAGGCTTTGAAATTGGCGATGATCAAACCTTTTCGACAGCGGCTTTTAACAAATTGCATGGCAATTAGGCATCCTCCTTGCGGCTTGTCTCCACGATCTCCAATGATTTCAGCGGCTCTTGTTCCCTTCTAATCGACTTCAAACCGGCTTGACTTTAACACAAACGAATTCTTGATAGCATCTCCTCAATGGTTTGTAAACTGCGAGCCTCAAAACATAAACAACAGCGATAGGCGTCTTCCTTTTAGCGATTCCCAGACTTTCAGCAGCTTAAAACACAGCGACCTTCCATTTGTCCTCCTTTGGCTTAAAAACAGTTGCAGCTCCTCATAAAATAACAGCAACTTTTGATTGATTGATATGCAATTTTGGCAGCGACTCCTTTCTCAGCAATTTAGACTGGCAACACCTTCCAGCTCAATAGCTGCGATCCACAATTTACCACTCCTTAGCAAACTGCAATCTTCAACTCACTTCGATCTGGCTCTGATACCACTTTGCTGGTAAGGCAGAGATAGGAAAAAAATAAAACAGAGAACCAGGAAATGCTGCTACAGCAAAACAGAGTCTTTATTCTCTGATTTTAAAAATGGGTTACATGTGCCTCAGATTTATAGAGGTCTTTCAAGGAAACCGATGAGAAGCAAAAGGAAACCGATGAGAAGCAAAGTTAAAAATAGCTTGAATTAAACAACTTTAAAACTTCTTAAAAAAACAAAACAAAACAATAAAAAAACCTAAACTAATTTCTAATTTATTTAGTTACAAAAACTTGCAATTTTTCGCTTAGTATGGAAGAAATTATCGGTTTATTCCAACAAATTTAAATGCCGAAAACTAATTCTTTTAGCCATTCTTGCCTGGCAGGTTCCCTTGTACAGCTTTTCTCATTTTCTCACCTCTTTCCTCAACGAAGTGCCATTACTTCTCGTATTAAGCTAAAGTTGTTGGGATTATGAAGTCCAACGGACATCTTGTCCGTTTTTCTCCTGTGCCCTTTCGCCTTCCTTCTTGAAGGCTCTTTCATTTTGAAATGGTTCTTGTTGGATGAGATCCGGTTTTGGGTGTCTGATGTATGAATTATTGATTGCTGTAGCTGAGGCTGATTGCATTGTAAAAAACAAAGATTAATAAAATCAGTTCCCCTGTTTTGAGAGTGGATGTAGTCTTTTAGACGAACCACTATAAACTTTTGTGTTATCTATGTTTATTTATAATTTAAATATAAAATCAGTTCCCCTGTTTTGAGAGTGGATGTAGTCTTTTAGACGAACCACTATAAACTTTTGTGTTATCTATGTTTATTTATAATTTAAATATAAAATCAGTTCCCCTGTTTTGAGAGTGGATGTAGTCTTTTAGACGAACCACTATAAACTTTTGTGTTATCTATGTTTATTTATAATTTAAATTTCTGCTGTTATTTTATATTTGTCTGCAATCTATTTATCAAAAGTTACTTTGCTCTAGCAGTCTCGGCACTCTATATGTTTTACGGTCAGTCTGCACTAGAAACCAATAGTATTTCAACACATGTCATGATTTTTTCACCTCGAATGATTTCTGTGAACTGAGTAGATTATGGTTAAAACTGTGAAAGTCTACTTTTTCTTACAGCAATTATTTTCTACAGTAAACATGGATTCTGGATTTTGGCAATGCCGTGTCAAAGTCCGACAAATATTTAATGGCAATACTAAAAAGTGGGATAATGATGGCCGACACTCATGACCAGACTAAAGCAAGTTGAGATTTGATGCCTTAAAGTACATTCTATCAAATGTTTCAAACCGACGTTCAAATTGAACTGTAGCAACTTACACATACGAATTTTACAAAATGACCAACATTACATACTGTTGGTAGAAAATTAAGCATTTTCAAATTTAAAGGTAATTTTTTATTATTAAAATAACCATAAACTTTAGTATATCAAGAAAACATAGATAGATTGAAAACAGAAAATCAATTGGAAACACTAAAATGTTAATAATTCGGTGTCAGTCCACTATTTTAATTTAAAGAAATGTAGACACCAGTAATATTTCACATGTTATGGCTTTTTCACCTCGAATGATTTCTGTGAACTGGGTAGATTTATGGTTAAAACTGTGAAAGTGTACAGTTTCTTAGAGCAATTATTTTCTAGCCAAATGGCCAGCCCAGAGAGTTAAACGACTCAATAAACACACATTTGTATGTTTTTTCTGACTGGAAACGTACCTTACAAAATATGTCATCATTAAAGCCTGCTTTAAAGATTTTCTCGAATGCAATCAGCTTTTCTATCCACTATGACAAAGAGCGGGTCCGTGAATGGGGACAGGCTCCAGTAATTCTAATCTTTTCTTGCTCTTGAGTTACAACCATATATTGATAAATGTTTTGGGCTTGTACCAAGATTCCTAGAATTCCTTTTCCATTGGCTAACTTCTGTGCTCCTTTCACCACGGTAAAAACAGCTGTATCGCTAATCCACGCTTTATTCCGTGACCCACATTGACATCTGATGGGAAAATGACCTCCATTACCATGAATGAAATGGAAGTTTGGTCTCTGGAATCTGTACATTAAAATTAAATGATCACAGTCTTAGAAAGGAAACCACTATACAATATAAAAACTATTAATGGAGGAGGGTCTTAATCATCAATGTCACCCTAACCTTTACTAGGCATTTCCTTTATTCTATTTACTAATTCTGGAACAATGAGAACATTCTCTTCTTTAGATTTGAGTAATAGGAAATTCAAAATATTGATGTCATCAATTTGAATATTTTTTCACGTGAAATTGTTAAATTTAATTAGGATAATGTATGATCTTCAAACATATTGCAGTGAGCAAAATAAGACACCCATGTGTAGATCGAGCTATTTATTATTAATTATCTTTCAATATACTTGAAATATTATGTAAAAAGACATTAAGAATGTCAAAAATAAGAATTACAATGCATTTTGTTATTTTGATGCTCATTAGAAATATTGAATGCCCTTATGGAGTACCTGAGATTGGATCTCAACCAATTTTGAAGGGAAAACATCTCAATATCTTATTTGATGTTCATCACTCATATTTAAACAAGAAGGATGCATTTATAGAGAGGATGTAGTTGTAATAACTATAGTAACCAAACCAACTGTCAACCGCCCTTGCTATCAATGTAATATGTTATTTTCTATGCTAACATTCCCCCCCTTATTACATTGTTCCTATAAAATTTCCCTAGAAAACTCAAAATTCATCTTGCCAAAGAACCCCCATTAAGGCTTACATAACAAAGCTTGTTGATTACATAAATACAAATTCATGAGAAGATCTTTTGAAGAAACATATCTTGAATCAAGTGGGACTCCAAGCTTCCTTGTAACCCTCATAAAGGTGTAGCTTTGAGTTGAATTACTAAGCTCTTGGACTACCATTTTCTTGAACTCCTAAATCACTGATTTTTGAATTATTTGACAACAATCCATATTGAGCTCTGCAAACATAGGGCTTTATTAAGTTGTCTCTTGACCCTTGTAAGAATATAATTCTTGATCATAGTCTCATAAACTTGTTGGAAAACAATCCATATTGAATTCAATAAAAAATCTCTTATCCGTCTCTAAAAAGCAAACTTCACAATATATGTATTCTTGAAATCCATCAACATCAACAAGGAAACTAAGAAAGAAAGAAAACCAACTTCTCATGCAAACCACCATCTAAAAGTGAGAAGCTAACTTAAGATGATGGAAATTCTTCCATCATTCGATGCCACCAACCTCTAATGTGATAGCTAAAAGTACAAACCTTCATTCCCGATCTTAGAGAAAATCTAGCATACAATTAGTGCTTCAAATTAGGAATGGCTTGTTCCACCTTCAATACTTGTTCATCTAATGCATTATGATCATCTTTTCTATGTGGAACTACACACAGCTTTGTTGAATTTTTTCAACCTCAAAGAAATGCTCCTCAATCTTCTTTTTTTTCACAACCTCCCTTTCAAAATACTCATCATCATATTTTCTTACATCAACCCCACTCACATCAATCTTTGTGGAAGTGAAAACACTCTTTTGATAAATACGCTATTCATCTTGAATGAAATAATATCAAGAAGCCCAGATTCAACAGTTAATACACTCTTGCAAATCATCTACTCTATAAATGCTAAACCAAAAATACACTATCTTAGATAAAATAGAACCTAACACCCTATTGATTGAGTGTAACCTTTTCATTCTAATAGTTAATCTTGCTCAAATTTGGAGTTCTCTCACATTTACTAAATTGTGTAAAAAAAACTCACACATACCTTTAGAAAATGACTCCCTATGCATCATAACAATGAGAAAATGGTTTCTTCATGGGCAGCACTACAAAGAATTTATGTGGTGCTTTTAGATTATTGAAAAGAATGAAGATTCCAAACTCGGATGCTGGCTAATTTATGTATACCAGTCATATCAATGACAAAACCTCCTAGATAAAAGCGCGGTTAATAAACAATAGGTTCTGACAGATCTTCTGTAGTGTCCTCAAAATTATTCCAAGAAAACCTTAAATGCTTGCATTTATTGGTTCCTTTGCCGCTATCAGCCCGATATGCGAATATATTTGATCATCGGTTCCTTCCACCGCTATCAACCACATATCACCATTAGCAAACTTTTGCAGCCCTTCAGATGTCTCCTCACGCCTTAGAAACTTTACATGCCTTAACCTTTGCACGCCTTGCTTATGCTTCCATTAAAGTTTGCATGGGCTTACACCATCTTCTTCAAGCCCACACTCTGATCCTGTACATGGTGGTGACATTATAAATTTTCAGACGCTAACATTCGTGTAGAGTGAATGCTCATAACCATATTTAAACAAAGAGGATGCAGTTGTAATAACTGCATTAACCAAACCAACCGCCAACCGCCCTTGCTAACATTGTAATATGTTATGCTCTATGCTAACAAATTTCACTATTACGACACATTTTATGACATCTATGATGTTTAAAAGGGGTTTAAGATGTGTAACATGCATGATTTAATTTTTTTTAATGGCTTATAGTTATGGAGAGTATCTAATGGTTTTTTTTTTTAATTTTCTATATACTGGAGGAGAGATTGTGTATTCCAAAGTTCTTTTGTAGGTAATTTTTAGATTGATTGACTATAAAAAGGATAAGTGGTTGTATTGGTGTATACTCTAGTGAGAATGATACAAGCCTAGGTCTCTTTGATGTAACTTTTTTTCACAATAGTTTCTCTATGTAAATCTAATCTTATGATTTGTAATTATTATGTTTGTTTATGTATTGGCTCATTAATTTTATTGGATTAATCATGTGTTTTATTGGGTTAAATATCTATTGTGTTAATATTCTCATTATATCCTTTACCCTACTAATCAACATTTAGTATGAAACTCGTGATTTGATTTAGAAGGGGATACTAATTTTGTAGTGTTGTTAAGTTCTTGTTTCTCCTATGAAAAGTTAGGCCACATAGAGAAAGTCTTTTCAAACAAGAATAAGTATTCTAAAGATTAAATTAATGATAAATCCTATAATGATGAGGATGATACTTTACTCATATTGGCTAATATCATTAGTGATGATTCATGATTAATTGATTCAAGTTCTTTGTATCACATGATTCATCATAGAAAGTAATTATATTTATATAGAGCATGTAATTTATGGTCAAATGTTCCTTAGTGACAATGATTCAAATCCATTTTTTTATAAAGAGAATTGTAGCAATTGTCCCTCACTCACTACTATTTTTTTAATTTGTATTTTTTGTTTCAAGTCACAACAACTACCAACTTAATCAACCATTATCATGGCAATGAACCCACACCACCACTCAAACTATTACACTAAAAAGTGTTAAGCTCTTGATGTCAAGGTCATCCTTAGATCCAAACGTAAACCTTAGGGGTTCCTTGTGACATGTCACTGCCTATCTATCCCTTTTAGGAATCAAAGGCTCCATAGTTTGTACATAAATGATAGAGATTTCATCTTCGTCTCTTGTATGAAATCTCTAATATCTCTTTTAAATTATGTTTGTCAATTAGGCTTATGCTTGTAAATTAGTCTAGTTACACTAAAATGATAAGAACACATTATAATTAAGTGTTGGCTTCATATTAATCATTTGTGTACAAACACACATAAATTTACATAGGCTTCATATAATTCCACAATCCCAAGTTCACACACATTGATTACCTCAAGCATAAAGCACTTATACATAGGGTGACTAACTCATAAAAAAATCAAAAGTACAACAATGATTATCTCATACATACATGTCATAGGTACAATAGTGACTAGCTCATATGCACATCACAAGTATAATACTAGTCACAAGGAATCAAATTCTATTTGCTTAATTTAATTATTCTTTGGAAAAACATTATTTAATAGCCATGATTAAATATATAGATAAAATATTGAATAAAATACCATAACATAATGGTAATATTTACCCTCATAGTTAGCAAAGGCCACCCTTGGGAACTCAAACATAAGGGCAAAATAAATCTAAACTTTTATATAAAAAATAGGAAAATCATATCTAAGAAAGAGAATACCCATTGTCCACCTCATTAGATTCTATTAGCCTAAATTTAAATCACTCTTAGATATGATTTATCAAGTTTCCTAACTCTTTTATATCCTTATAATGCAAGTTTGAGCATTATACTAAATCTTATTGAAGAAGGTTGAAATTTTATTGGAGCCCAAAACCTTGGATTTATTGCCTAAAATCTTTCATATGGACTTGAACCATAAGGAAATCCTTCATCAAGAAATTTCCTACACATTTTATTCCAAACAAGATCAAAAGTTACACATGGTTTACAACCCCAAAAAAAGGGAAATCAACTATTGATTTTTCTGAGAAGGGATAATTCAAAAATGCTATTATGAAAGAATGGTTTGTGTTAGGGTAATCATACATTAGTTAATGATTAATTACTATTTAATTAATTATTAGTCTAATTTATTCTCATGCACTTAAGATAAACTTAGGATTTATTTATTAAAGCTAACTAAATTCTTTTCTATGTTAACTAATGTGAGAAATTACTAGGGTTGCTGCTATATAGCACTCAAACCTCATTGTATTATAATATGAAGATTTTCTCTTGAACTCTCAACCTTTGAGGACTCTTGTTTTCCTTAAAGATTCTTGAGGTTCCTTTATAGCTTTTTCTTGATGAACAATATTGCATATGTTGTTTGTAGATCTCTTGCATGGAAGGTGTCTTTATTCATTGTTTATCCATGTGGCTCATGTTTTTAATAATTCTAACATGGTATTAGAGCCTGGATTCAATGAAACCCTTCTCAATTTATTAGAATTTTTTTCTTCAACAAGGGTTATAGGCATTAGATCTACAATACCCTTTGCTTTTGGTTACATGCATTTCAATGAAATGGATAATTTACCATATGGGCACTCTTACATTCCTTTTTCTGGAGGTTCTTCATTTCAACACTATATTAGTCATCTTTTGACGATAGTCTATAGCTTCTTCATGCTTCAACAATGTTGTACATGTTCCTCTTTTTCAAGATGTTATTTCGGTTGGAGGTGTTAAATGAACAAGAAAACTAAGAGGGGGGCGAATCAGTTTTCTACCAAATTAAAATATCAAAACCCTCAATAGTAATCAGATCCACATGCATTCAATAAACCCTTAATCTATTATAATGTTTTAAACATGAAAAGAAAATAATAGAAACTATAATAACCAATACCATACACAAGAGAACACTAGATTTACATGAAAAACCAAATGAGGGAAAAACCATGGTGAGGATTAGCTCACAATATAAGTAATAGAAAAACTAGTACAAGGGCTCACTGCTAGAATAGGACGCACTATCCACAAAGGCTCATAGCCAAGGCTCACTACCATAAAAGACAAAAAGATAGAAGATAAATGTTACATAGAGAACAACTTTTCAATGCAACAAAGAATCCACCACAATAGCTCCAACACCTTCATAGTCTTGCACCTTCATAGTCTTGTTTGAGTGATTGTGGATAACTTTAGCTCATTACATTCAGAAGTCCAACATTTTGAAGTTCACACTGCTCTGTTCATACTTGCACTCTACCCTTCAACAATTTTCATCACTTGCATCAAAAGCCTTTATCCTTTCTATATTATCAACTTTCAACATCTCAACTCATACTTATACTATCCCCAACCTTGAAAACCTTCTCCAAGGTTAGCTATACATGCTTCACACTTTGCAATTTCAAGTTAGGTTGGCACTAAACATTCCCATAGTGAATAGGAATGAAAAGCGAGCCAAAAAAAACTTAACTGGGACCCAAATTAACTCACACACCACGTTATGCCTTCATTAACATTTGAACATCTTTGATTGTAGTGTTAACACTAGGTTAGTCGTTACCCATGAAAACACATTAAAATTTGAATTATGCATGCTTCCTTTGAACAATCAAAAACTTCTGAATAAAAAGGTCATCTAAACATGATCCAAGAACATCTTGGAAACCAACAAAATCATTCACAACAAATCACTCCTTCAGAATGTACACAACTAGTACATTCATAATACACTGCCAAACATTGCAACTCTACAATCCAACTTCCAGAGTACCAAAACAAAAATATTTTTGACACAAGCAAGAAACCAACATCATCAAATATCCTTTAGAACCACGGGTCCTAAAAAATAACTATAAAGAAATGAAAAGAAAATACATTTCTCCTAGACACCTCTGTAAGCAACACTACAAAACAAGTTCACATACTAGTGAACATAACTTCCTTTGACCATTGATCTAGAAGCCAAAGTTGTGGATAGAGAAACTTTGAACATATCTAACCAACATATATACAAACCAAACAAGTAGATCTTCATCCTAGAATAAATGTGAAACAAAAGAAAAACACCTCTACAAACTAGAACACCTTTGCAACATCTTGTTTCCTTATTTTATCAATTTTCTCAGTATCCTCAGCATCTAAACCATACATAGAAGCTTATCAAAGCAACACCAAAGGTTAACATCAAAAAATTAACCTATGAAAACATAATGCAACTAATCAAATCAATAATCTCTTCTTGACCATTGCACTACTATCATCAATGACAACACAGTCTTGTTGACACCAATGACAACACCGTCATACTTGCAACAATCTCCCCCTTTGTCATTGATGGCAACAAAAGATGTGAAAAACCATCAAAGAAACAATAGCTATGAACATGGGTCATCCCACAATAATGGGTTACACTTTTTGGCCAAACTTGACACTGAAAGCAACATTTTCAAAAAAAACTTCACTTTCTGACACCTATAGTAGGCAAACTATTAGGAATTTGAAAATGATGTAAACTAGTGATTTGTGAGATTTTTTCTGTAGATTTTAAATATATTTTTTTAAAAAAAATTGGAATTAAATTGTTTTTTCTTTTGCGTCTCCTTTGATAACTAGTTTTCAATAGTAAACAACATTTTTTAAAAGTGATGTGTACTTCGACACGCATAACTTTTTTTCTACAAAGGATAAAATTTTGATTCTTTTTAATTTAGGTTGCTAACACTGGTATCTATTGGTTTCATTTTGTTTTATAACATTTTGTTGAATATTTTTTTTTAATTAAGTTTTGAATTCAAAACATTTACAGTTTAGACATAGGTGCACTTCGGCACGCATAACTTTTTTGGTATGTATTGAAATTCAAATTATTATTTTTTGTTAGAATGAGGACACCAATACCTAGGGCGTATATATTTTTCAAAAAAAAAATTCTCAAATTTAATATTTTTCCACAATGATTTTTCACTAAACTTGATGTTCAGTGAAAAACCTATGTTCAGTAAAACTAAAAAATAAAATATAATATAAAAACAAAATATATTAAATTTATAGTTGTTGGAAAGCTCATTTCAATCTCTACAATTATCCAACTTGGTTTATCAATTTGACTCCATTTGCACCTCCTTCCCAAGCTTCGATAGTCAAAAAAATGCATAAATTTTGAAATGGTGGAGGGGAAGGTGAAAAAAGGGGGTTCATTAGAACCCCCCTTCTAATGAAGGGGGTTCATTCGAACCCCCCTTATATGGTGCAAAATGGGGTTCATTAGAAGGAGGGGGTTCATTAGAAGGGGAGGTTCATTAGAAGGGGGTTCATTAGAAGGGGGGTGGTTCATTCGAGACCCCCTTCATTAGAAGGGAAGTAAACCATTTTAAATTTTTTTGAAGTAGAAATTTCTAATTTTTCTTCCGTCCAGAAAAATTGTAACCCCACTATTAGGTTTTACCCACATACTTATTTCCTTTTATCTTTTCCTCCCCCCTTGCATGACGATCTCATTACACTCTCTCTTCACATGACTTTATTTTCCCTTTTCACATGACTTCTTTCTCCCCCCCTTTGAAATCAATGGAAAAGGATAAGTTCTTTTGAATTTTTCTCCCCTTAAATGACATAAAACCAAGATACTTGTAACTGATTTGAATACTCCCCCTTAGGAGTACACACCAATCAACTCATCAACCTCTATATCATGTCAACATAAATGAATAAGGAAACATAATTTTTGTATAGTGCAACAATGTTACTACCTAATCCCATTGAGAGGTAGCCACCAACATCAGTCCAGACAAAGAATAAATTCATAGATCCACCGAACTGATGCATATCCATATGCATCTAGTTCAAAGGATGGACAATAACCCCCAACTTCTCCTAAAGATACTCAAAAGTATCCTTAGGAAGAGTGTTGGTGAATATGTCAAAATTTTGATCCTTTGTAGGTACATATTCAAACTTCACTTCATTCTCCACAACTTTCTCTCTTAAAAATTGATACCTAATTCATTTTTTTTTTCCATGAATGCATTACTAGATTCTTTGAAATATTAATTGCACTTATGCTATCAAAAAAGATAGAAATAGGCTCATCATATACTACTCTGATATCCTTCAATTTTTGTATCATCCATAATACTTGTGTATAATAGGATGTCATTGCAATATAATCTACCTCTGTAGTAGATACACAAATTTAATCTTGTTTCTTACTTAGCCATGCCACCAATCTACATCTAAGAAAGGATATCATAGGCCATAATCCAAAGTTCCTTTTAGATATTTGAATATCCTTTTTTTATTGTGGCAACATGTGATTCTTTAGGATATTCTTGAAATGTAGCCACAAGATAAACTGCATGCATGATATCTAGTCTAGTAGCAGTTAGATATAGCAGCCCACCAACCATAGATATGTACTTACTTTGATCAACCTTAGGTGATTCATCATCCTTTCCCAATTTTCAACCAATAACCATAGGAGTACATACCAATTTGGATTCATCCATTCCAAAATTCTTCAACATCTCTTTAATATATTTTGATTGTGAAATGAAAATGCCTTTATCTATCTAATTTATTTGTAGTTGTATAGGAGTGAATTTGCACCCCCTTGCAAGTTCCCCTTTTACAC
Organism: Sequoia sempervirens; assembly: GCA_007258455.2. Lineage (NCBI taxonomy): Eukaryota > Viridiplantae > Streptophyta > Pinopsida > Cupressales > Cupressaceae > Sequoia > Sequoia sempervirens. Next base: position 20,239 of record VDFB02340421.1, read on the forward strand.
CTTTCACCTTATAAAAATCAAACAAAAAAATGCAATTTCATGTCCTCCATCCATACTCCATCCACTTGGTGCTTATTTTTAGTGTCGATGGGGGAGTTTCTATCAACATGTACATAGTGTGTGGACATTTGTGAGACGTGTTGTCATCCTGATAGGATTCCTACCTTTGGAATATGCAGAGGTGTTACACTCACCATTGAGGTCATAGTGTGATGTGATCCCACAATAATGGGTTCACAGGTTTTGGCCAAACTTGACATTAAAATCGAGGATTTTTCACAGACATTCACTTTCTTACACCCTATAGCGACTAAACCATTAAGGTTTTGAAGATGAATCAAACTAGTTATTTGTTAGATATTTTGTGTAGATTCTAATTATATTTTAAAAAATTAAAAAAAAAAATTGTGAATCATTTTATGTAATTTTTTAATAACTTATTTTTTTTTCTACTAATCCCGACATTTTTAAAAGTGATGTTTACTTAGATCCCATGTAACTTTTTTTATAGATAGGATACAATTCTGATTTTAAAATCACAAAATTTTCACACCAATATCTAGGGGATGGATATTTTTTCATAATTTTTTGTTACATATTTTTTTTTAAATTAATTTTCCAAGTCAACATAATTATAATTTGGACAGAGGTGTACTTCAACACGCATAACTTTTTTTGTATTCATTTGAATTAACTTATTCTTTTTTTGTTGGAATAAGGACATCAATACCTAGGGTACATGTATTTTTTAGAATTTTTTTTCTCTATTTTTCTATTTTTTCGTATGTGTGAAATAAAGAACTTTATGTTCATTGAAAATCCTACACTCACAAGAAATAAAAAATAAATATAATAATCAAATTAAACATATTTAAAATTATACTTTTTAGGAAGCTTATAATAAGGGCTATAGGCTTACAAAACATAAATTTTAAATGAATTCATTTGATCACCCAAAAGGTAAATCAAAAGTGGTTTTTTATCAGCATTTTGATAGGTGTAGAGGAGACTCAATTATAGGTATGGTTTAAATCTAACAAGGTTCTATCCAAGGGGGTTTGATCAATCCCTCTTTAATTAAAATAATTTAAATAGAACCTTTAAAGTCATAAATCATTGTATTTTCTTAAAATATGTGATTTCAGAAAAATAAGGATGTCCCAAAAGTGTAACCCATTATTGTGGATCAATGCCTACTTAGAACTTTTGAATGGCTCTTTCCCTCTTAAATTCATTAAAAAATGCCTCTCTCATTCTCATTAGGCTCTCTACACACTTTTTACATTCTTGAAGACAATTCTCACACTCTCTCACACTTCTTGTGATACTTGTTGTACTATTGGCTTGGTTGCTCCAACATCACATCATTCTTCACATTTACCACAGAAGCTGCAACTTGGTGTATTGCAAGACTCCTTTCAGTGTCATTGTGGCCACATCAACTTTTCCATGGTTGTAGACTTGCATTCCTCTCTCATTGGCCTTGAGTTCCTTTGGGCGAGGGTGGTATCATTTTCTTAATATTGCATTGATGTTGGATTTGAGTAGAATAGTGCTTCTTGTAGTATTTCAGTATCTTTCCCATTCCAACATACTTTCTTTATCGCTTTTCTATATTCTATCTGTCTGGCTATCTGTGGAGGTAAAAAAACCAAAATGGGGATTTGACTATGGCAAGCCTCGAAACAACCCTAACATTTTTCCCTGCTTCATTATGTGTAGGAGATCATTCGGGTGGAGATTGCTGGTTAACTAGACATATGGTAAGTTCATTTCTTACCACATTTGTTCTCCTCTCTTTCATAACATTCCTTGCATTATCTTAGTCTGTTTGTTATTTGCAACTTTTGTCATCGTAGTAAACCTTAGCTAGGTTGTTTAGTAGGTTTTCATATCTTTTGTCTATGTCCTTTCACTTTCTATCTATATCAATGCTAGTGCACTGCACTATCGTCCTTGTTCTGCACTGTTATCCTCTAGTAGAGAGCTATCTAAGGTATAGTCCAAGTTCTAGAAAACTACTTGCTTAGTCCAACCCTATCTCTTGGATCAGTAGAGTGACAAAAGCATTGAGAGTGCTCTTCACTTTCTATCCTTCAATTTCTCAAACACCTACATGGTTGAGGTAGATTAGGGAAACCTTCAACTCTCATCTCTCTGTGACTTAGAGCCGGTGAGTGGTCAGTCCCCCTCATATACATTTTGGTGAACCCGACGTGAACATTTTGGTTTCGTTTTGTAGTGCTGAAATACGCTTCCCTCATATCCTAGGAGTGTTTTGGGTGTGAGTGTTGCAGGGCGCCTAGCCTTGCAACCCAACCTATGACCCCTAGTATTATAGCTAGGAGGTTTCCTAAGCATTATGAAGTGAAACCTTGAGTGGGTCACCATCTAATTGTAATAACCTTGGGGGCTCTTGTGAAAGTTCTATCTAGTGTACATAAAGATGGCTTCCTTCTTACATTTTCCCATCCCATCTGTGCAACCTACGAACGAATCTGCTGGTATAAAATTTACCTCATAGGATTTTTTGATGAACTACAATAGAGAACCATCCCCTTTGTAGATCCTTACATGTATCTATAGGAATACTTTAACTGGTGTTCTCATTGACTCTATATGCTAGATAAATTTTGTTATAAAGGAGATCATGATGATTAACTTTTTACATATGGATGGATATGATGAGTCTAGAAGCACTATACATACACATGATGGGATTTCCATTCCTCCCATCAATTGTATCACCCTGTTAGTCCTAGTTGGAACTAGAACTATGAATGCATTCTTTAATATCATCCCAGGGTCTAAACTATTCAAGGTGAAACTAGGAATTCCCTGGCTAGTTGTCATGAATGTAGTTCCCTTGGTAGTCCATAAGAGCTTGAATTTTTCATGTGAGGGTTCTGTATATGTAGTCCATGAAACTAGTTATAAACCAATGATTGTGCATGGGCACTACTCGCTGGATTACTTCTAGCCTGCCCCTATTGGTGCACGTCCTCCTAGGATGAACTTGTTGTACCAAATGTATGTGAAGTATAAGAGTATGGGAATAACACCGAAGGTGAGATACCCTCCTTCTCCCTATGCCATCTTGCATAGAGCTTGCATGAAAGAAAAATGTGAGGCTACTTTGGCTACTTGAAAAAGGGAAGAGGAGAAGTTCACTTAGGTCTCTTCTTCTTCTTTCACTATTCCACCTATCATTTCCTCTCACCCTTCTCTAGCACCATTGAATTTTTCTCCGAGGTGTTTGTTGGAGAGTTTAATTGTGCCTGCTTGGTGAAAACCCAAGTGTCCAACATTCAAGCTTCCTATCTTACCCATGATGCCTCGACCCATTTTGTATGGTAATGGGAAGGGTCCCTAGGGAGCATATTATATGTCTCAACCTCTACAACCTCCTACTTCGCCCACCTCTAAGGTAGTGAATGGGAAGAGGCCCGCTATTGAGGCACTCGAGCTTGCTCCCCCCGTTGTTGTTTCATCATCCTCTCAATCTCTTCCTTTTGTTCCTGTCCGTGAGTCCCTCCCTCTGCTAGAAATCATTGTGATGGATAATTTGATGGCTAAACATGAGTCTTCCATCCCTTCTCAAGCTAGATTCCCTAGCTCCCAGAGCCATAGAAACTGCCTTAAGTGAGAGCACAAGTGTCAAAGGAAGGCTTTGTATGTTGAGCATAACACCTTGGAGAAGAAGGAAGGGGAACCAGTAGCTCCTGCTCTGACATCTTTTGCGGTGTCCTCATCTTCCACTCTTCCTACTTTAGTTCCCTCAACGTCAGTCTTACTTTCGGCTCCCATTGCAAGCCTGAATGATCCTTACCCAAAGAGGGTGCAGGTCTTCATTGGTCCTTCAGTTGAGCCCCCCCTTTTGATTTCCCTTCTGAACATACCACCATTTTCAAAACTTATGGACATGTTGAATACCTCGGTGGTTTCCACTATAGTTTTCTCCTCTTCATTCGCACCCTCTGCTTCATCTATGGGGATCTCACATCCTCCAATGAAGTGGAAGATGGAAGATGACCTTGCTAGCAATGAGGGTTAGAAGAAGGGCTCACCTTCTTTGGAGGATGGTTATATGTTGGCTTGTGCCATCCTTGTTGGCATATTATTTTCATTGATGTGAAAAGGTGTGGGTCAGGTACTAGGAATGTGCAAGTCATTCATGGTGCAAAGAGTGAATCTTGCAAAGTGTTGCACAAGTTGATCAAAATTCTGAAAGGAGTTTACAATAATATAATAGCTTTCAAGTGGTTTTCTATTTTGTTGGTGTCTTCTTATTAGCGATTGTAGGTGATTTAATTCATCTCTTATATCTTTACAATCATAGGGAAACCAACCCCCCTTTTTCTTAGCATTCATAGCCTACATTCAACACCTATCAAAGTGACTTCATATTCTTAAATAAATAGCTATTGGAGTCCCCTCGATGTATCGAAGCTCCTTCTATAAAGGTTGGTAGTGTATGTGTGTTTGGTCAGAGTGACAACACTATATTGGAGAGATTGAGTTTTTTGTTTCATCAATGAAGCGATGGAAAGAGTCAATGTTATATCAAAGTGAAAGTGGTAGTTTACATAAACTATATCTTGTGTCCCCTCAATACTCCATTGGTGGGTCTAGTAATGAAATATGACTGAGACAAAAAGTGTGAAGTGCAGTACAAAGATGACATGGCTGACAAGTGGCAACAGTTGTTGGCATTGATCAGGGTGATGCTGCAAAAGAAAGTATGGATGTATAGGAATTTAATTAGAAAGACCTCAATATTTTGGTCAAAGTCCTTTTAGTGTCTCTTTGACACTATGATGACAACATATGAAGAATGGTGGAGGTTTTTCATTGAGACAATTCCAATTTGGCAAAAGGCATGTTGGTGTCCCCTCGATATTTTGCTTAGTCTTCATTGATGAGAAGAATGTTCATCAAAGTGACTCTATAATGAGTCCCTTCGATATAACGATAAGAGGGATGATGGTTGGCAATGATGTGGCAGTCACATGGTGATGCCGATAAAGTAATTTTTTTACATGTGGTAGAAGGAAATAGTAGTTAGTGACGTATGAATGATAGAACTGATACAAACATTCATGATCAATAAATGTGATATGATAATCAGAGACAATCCATGATTAGATTGATTCAAAGAAAATCAGTACAATAGTGGAGAGAATGATAGAATTGATATAAAAATCAAGTGCAAAATGCAAGGAACACTCGGGTCATCTATTGCTATTATAGAGAAAACACTACAATATTTCTTTTCTAGGTGTGAGACAAAAAAACACTATACAAACTAAGGCAAATACTTATAAAATTATAAGAGAATGGAACACAAAAAAAATGCACAAAATTTTTATTTATAGCACAAGCATAACTCATATTTGAATTTAAAATTGCTAACCCTAACCTAACTAGAGTTTCAGACATGTGAAACACAATCAGAGTGCAAACATTTGTAATGTTCTTCCTAAAATGGGTTAACAACTAGGCATGAGTGCTCCTGACACCTCAAACACATTCCAACTTAATAGCACTCTGAAAGCAGGCATGGCACTCCCAAGAAATATGTGATTATAGTTAGGAAAACATACCTTGACATAGACATCTATCCTCTACAACACATCAAGAAATGAATGGTGTTATTGAGAAACTAATTTTACTTGGGTGAAGTGTAGGGAATCAATTTAGAGGCATCCTAGATCGATCTAGTATATGAATGTGATTGCTCCATTACTTCTCTATCATTACCCACAAATTGAGGCAATTAGCTATTTTGATTTGAATTTAGACCATCAGATGTGAGCTAGATGGCCACAATTAGATCCTTCATTAAAATTTAAAACATGGTAGTTGATTACTATCATTGAATCTAGGCCACTCATCACACATCGTGCAAATTGTTATATTTCCTTTCTTTACAACAATGATGTGAAGCAAGGGCACAATCTAACTACAACCATTAGATGTCCCCCATTAGATCTGAGCCCTCCATTTCCTATTGCTAAAAGGATCTCACCAGAAAAATTGAAACAATGATGTGAAGAAACCTTCATTGCTCATTGTGGATTAGGAAATGAAAAGCAACTAGCAACTGGCAACAGGTGATGACTATGTGATACAAAGGATATTACTTAT
>VDFB02340422.1:0-14755 GCA_007258455.2 Sequoia sempervirens
TATTTAAGCCTAGGGAAAAATCTGGAATTTTCAGCTTTATTCTTCATTGTAATTTCCAATTGTCAGTTTTAAATATTGCAATATATTTTCTATTGTTGCTGCATTATTTGGCATGGTCAAACTAAAAAAAAATGTCCGAAAAGAACACACAAAACACATCAGGTGACAACTAAACTACAAAAACCCAATTTGTGAAATTACTGGATAAGGGGAGTTGTTACAGTGGTATCAGAGCAGTAGTATCTTGCCATCCTGTGGAGTGTAAAACAGATTGCATCTCACTTTATGAGAGGGAGTGAGCGTGAAAGAAGATATCTTGAAAGGTTATGCAGAAGGGAAGCAAAACAACAAGTTTGGGAAGAGTGGCCCACTAATTTGCAGGAACCTCAGGAAAATACAGTCCCACAATTAGAACAAGCAAGAGAAGTTCCTGTGATTGATCCATTTGCTAGTGATATCGAGGATATAGTTGAAAATATGGGTGATAGAGAGGAAGAACGAGGGGAACCAAGCACTAGGGAAATGTTGAGTGATCTAACTAGAGGACAACGTGAGTTACAAGCAACCTTGCAGCAGATGGCTAATATGATGACACAGCATTTAACTAATATGGGCCAAGGAAACAATCGAAATCAGGGAAACAATAATGCCGGAGGACAGGGAAATGGCGGAAATGGGGGCAATGGAGATGGTTCAGTGAACATGAGAGCAACCAGGCAGTATAACAGAGCAAGATCAGCTAGCACTAGACCCCTTATGCCTCAATTCCCACCGAGGCCAAATGAGCAGGATAATAATGCACCCACACAGCAGGAGATACAAGACCAGATACTAGAGGATTGGAGAAATTCTGGACCGGATTTTCAAGGTGAGATATCTTTCAGGGAGTACATGGATGTTAGGCTGAAACATTTACCTCAGAGAGGCAACATGCAGCAACATTATGAGCTTAAGAAGAAAGTGGGTAAGCTCTCTATTCCATATTTCGATGGTACAGGCAAGACTACAGCAGGGCTTGGGTGCAAAAGCTCGATACATATTTCCAGCTCAATCCGATGCCTCAGGATGATGCCATCAAGTACGTAGTTCTACATCTAGATGGAAGTGCCCATGAGTGGTGGCACCATGGGATGGTGACACTTGGACATAACCAGATTGATACATATACAGAGTTCACCGAGAGGTTGATAGAGCGGTTTGACACTAAGGACCCGGAATTGCATTTCAAGGAGCTAGCACAACTTAGACAGTGGGGTTCTGTGGAGGCTTATATCACCGAGTTCCAGAAGCTGGCAGTATTGGTGACAGATATATCTAAGAGGAGACTCGTCATTCTTTTCGTGGATGGGCTTTCTGATCCCTTGCGAGGTTGGGTAAAGGGACACAACCCTTCTTCACTTTAGGAGGCTATTAAGAAAGCGAGAGACCTAGCACCTTCTTCCTACAGGAGTAAATTTCACTCTAAGGACTCTCATTTTAAGAAGGATAAGGAAAAGAAGACATTTCAGAAGGAACCTCAGCAGCCTAAGGGGGAAACTAAAAAGTTGGACAATGACACCCTCAAAGAGCTCAGGAAGAAAAAACTATGTTTTGATTGTAGGGAGCCATGGGATCTTTCCCATAAGTGTCCGCTTAAGGCGAAGCCTAAACAAATGGAGTATTTTTCAGCAGAAGAATCACCTTCCGAGGATGAGGAGCAGCATTCAGATTCAAAGTCTAGTCAGGGAGATAGCACTGCTGAGGAGAGTTCGGATGATGAGAAGTCTCTTGCACAGTTGACAGGGGTCCAGAAGGCCATCACCTTTAAGGTAAGAGGGATGATCCAGGGGCAGCGTGTGATTTCATTGATTGACACAGGGGCAACGCATAACTTTATCGATGCACAGTTGGTGGCTAAGAGAGGCCTACAGACAGAAGAGCACGCGAGATTTAGAGTCATGGTGGCTAGTGGCCACAAGTTATTATGTACCCAGAAGATTTCAAATCTTCGCATCAGATTGGGAGGAGATTATGAGTTGGAGGATGATTTCTATGTAGTTGACATGGGTGATTATGATGTCATCTTGGGAATGACATGGATGGCTTCTCTAGTAGAGTTTACCTTCAACTTGGCTAAGTTGGAGATGAGGTTTCAGCATCAGGGCAAGAAGGTGGTGCTCCGAGGTTTATCAGATGGGGGGCTCAGGGTGGTATCATTGAAGAGGATGGAGCGGTTATTTAGACATGATGATGCAGAGTGGGCAGTAGAATGTTTGATTATGCCTACACGTCCAGAGCAGCAGGTTAAAATCCATCCTCCAGATATACAGGAGGTCATTTCTAGGCAAGCTAAGGTGTTTGGTAGCATTCCACATGGGGTTCCTCCCAAGAGGGGTATAAAGCATGTCATCGAGCTAGAGGAGGGGGCTAAACCAATCATCACCACCCCTTACCGTCATCCTAAAAAACATAAGGATGAGATAGAGAAGACAATAAAGGAGCTATTGGAGATGGGGCATATTAGGCCAAGCAAAAGCCCTTTTGCGTCAACGGTTGTTTTGGTAAAAAAGAAGGATGGGACAATGCGTATGTGCATTGATTACAGAGCTCTCAACAAGAAGACGATTAAGAACAGTACCCCATCCCTAGGATTGATGAGTTGATTGATGAGCTGCATGGTGCACGGTATTTCTCTAAGATAGACTTACGTTCAGGAACAAATAAGGTTTGGCCTAAACCAAGGGCACAAATGATGGGTACTTATTAAAATCTTGGTGAGTTTCATGGTCGGCAGCCTCAAGGATGGACTTTGTGATTTTGTGGTTCATGTTGCCTTACAATTAAAATAATAATATGCTTTGTCAACTAATTAATCTACAAGTGGCTATAACTCACTTGACCCATTAATATGCTTTGTGAACTAGCCACCCTATGCTTTTTGAGTCCGATCACCGAAATTGTCTCAACCCAGGATGGAAGATCATTTCCCTTGTTTGAGTTGAGGACCTTAGTGAAAGGTTGTGGTCCCGTGGATCCCTATTGAATGAAGGTTGCTGTGTTTTCCATGGCACAATTCTTGCCCTAATTTTCTTTTTCTTAGAGCAACATATAATCATCAAATGTTGGGTTATGAACTTGTGAGCAAATAAGCTTTTCTGAAAATGAGCTAGAAGATTGTCTTCTTAGCTTGTAATAGAGGATTTTGTTTAGTATGACCTTGGTTGGATCAATATGCTTCATTGAAGGTTGATATGCATCCGTTATGGGTCATCCCCTATCCCCATAAGTACACACAACAATAAAGTGCAATGATGGAAAAAGAATGTCAGTATCGTTTGAGAACAAAACATGTAGGCTTAGCATGGTGGATGGCCATCACCAAATCCAAATGTAGACATACAAATTTTCACTTGTGGTGCTAGGTGGCTTGCTGTAATAGCTTATTAGCTCAATAATTTATAATTTGGGACTTTGTAATGTCCCCTATCCCAAATTGCACTAAAACTCACCTATGGGTCACCGTTTCCACAAACTAGGGTTAGGGGTTTCACCTTGTCAATGAATGGCTCCGATGATGATGTAATTTGGAATTGCAAACCTGCATTCAACCCATGAGCAACATTCCCAAACATGCATATATAGATTGTTAGCATTAAGCATTTGCATCACATTTATAGACTATCACTAATGCAACCTATTGTGAACTAGGAGGAGTAACATGGTGGGTCCACCTGAAGCCATATGCTTGTACTTGCTTTTCCCATCCATGTCACAACCTCGGAAGACACTCACCAACATTTGAGAATGGGTGGAGATCGCAAGTGGGCTCCCATGGCACTCACCACTACACCTCAGGCCCTACGCTGGGGCGGAGGTCGTAAATGGGCTTTGGCCCCTACCACTGGCACCTCAGGTCCTTTCCACATGCTAGATTACAGGCAGTTCATGCAATTCTAATTTAATTCTGATAATAAAATCCATTTAAGACCTATAAGCAATATGCAGGTGTAAATTATCATCTCCCTACTATGCAGGGTCAAAGCTTCATATGGTATGTTAGATAATGAATAGCAGGTTTTGAAGAGTCAGATCCAATGTACACTCAGATTGCAAACAGCAGATTAGTACTAGATCGATATAAAAAACATACAGCATTAGACCGATATATAAGTAATCAGCAACTTACAGAGCATACACAATGAGTACATATGTTTTAATAAAGTACCCATTGATAAAAGCAGAACTGCTTGTGGCTGTTGTTTTCTGTCTTTCCTCCTCTTTGGTCTGCTCCAATCTGTTCTTCTTCTCCTGGCTCGCTTCCTTCAACCAGACTGTATTAGATCTCTACATGCCTGCAGATTTATATTGAATCTTAATTGATATGTCTGGCTTGCAGACTACTTTGTCTCCTTGTAGATGATTCCTGATTTTATATTCAGAAGATATTATTTATTTGCTGATGCTTCCATGCCCCCTCCTTGGGTATTTGTCCTCGTTTTATACCCCGTATTTCTACAAAGAGACATGCCCCTTTGAAAGGATATAATCTTTGAATGGGCGTGGCTTTTTGTTTGATCCCTGTTTTTAAATTAATCGCTGCCCAGGAATAATGATTATCAGTCGCTGCTTTTCATAAATTTGTTTTTTTCCTCATTTTTGTCCTTTTCCTTAATTTGTCTTTTTCCTTAATCGCTTCTACAGTTTCAATTATTTTAGGATATCGCTACTTAGTATCACTAATAAATATTTCTGTGGGGTATTCGTATTAATATTTATTCATTTATGAATATTATGGGTATGTATTCACAGGTTATTCTATTCACAATGCTTTCTATCATATATAACATTATAATATTTATAATGATATTACCATAATATATTAGTTTCATGATATTAGTACTATAATAACTATTATTCTATTAGAATACTTATCTATGATATTAGTGTTTAAACGGTAATTATGTCTTGATCATAATTATTATAATAATGGTATTTACATGGCAATTACTTATATTTATATTTTGGTTTTTATTCGATTTTGTTATTTGTGTTTCAACGTTTCATATTTAGCATATTGCAATTTTGGGGACATGACATACTTTGACAGATTCCTCATCGTTATCCTTGAAACAGATACAAGTATAATAACCCAGGTACGATATGAATATATGGTGCACATGACATGCAAGGAAGTTTACTGTAATCTGTATTTGTGAATAGAAAGAAGACACATTTGCAAAGTTGGTACCTGACCCGGGGGGAACTATGTTATTAGAAGATTAATATATGTGTTGTAAACATTAAGCTATATGTTTTTGATCTTGATGTAAAAACTAAGATGGAAAGAATAAAATATGATAAATTAAGCGAAACCTAAAGGTCCAAGCCTTATTTAATGGGGAATTATGACATGAATTAGAGAAGAGGATCTACCACTTGTACTTCATGCAAATGAGCCTTTGCATGCATGTCGCTTTCCTCTTCTGAGAATATTGTTTAGAGAACATGCAATTCCAATACTTTTGAACCCAAAGCTTGCCACTTAGTTTCAAGATCATGACTGTCACCTTTAAGATACTATTTTAAGCCCTTCTATAACAACAATGATAACACCTCAAACTGTATGACCAGCAGCTATCCTTCTAACAGTGCTCTACATATTAGACTTAGCTCAGTCTTAAACATTAAGTAACTGAATAATCTGATAGATCAGTTCCTAGTAATATTTGATAGATAACACTCTAAATTGCTGGAGCTTGGATGTGTTATAAGAGGAAGCAAATCACAATAACAAATGCATTATAAATAAATTTTAAAACTAAGTTGTAAATGAATGAAGAACAGAATAAGGCGAGAACTGACAATGTTTTATAAGCTATTTTTATCATGTTAACTCTGTACATGAGAAGACTGCATGATATGACAGCTTGATATGTATGTACAAACAGATATCATGGAGTTTGTGTGTACCATTATTGGGACTTGCCCCAGGGGTTATGAGTGAGTTCTTTTAACATGTGAGTGGGTTGCATATGTGATGTCAGTGTATATTGATCTCTCAACTTAAGGAGGGGTGATGAATTTCGTATGCAATGTTGCAATAAATTACTGTGGACGAACCTCTCTCTGGTCTGTTCTATTATACTTTGCCATAAGAGGTGTATATATGTTATGGAAGATGAAACATTTGCTCTTCCACATGTGATTCTTTGTTTTCTAGTGGTTAGTGATAGCAATTTTACCAAATTTTGGTTGGGTTGTTTCTGTTATAATTCTGACTTTCTATTATGAACCCACCTTGGAAATGGGAGCTAGGTGACATGTTGTTTAATAAAAGAGGGATTCTTCCTTTTTCTTGAGTGCTTGGATGAATCTGATGTTAGGTTATCAACATGCAAATTTGTACGTGAGTCTGATATGTTTTCAAGGTGTGAATCATACCCAAAAAGTAAGAAGTCATTTTTCATCATTTTAGAGAGTTTTGTGAATTTCCTCACAAAAGATATGGATGTTGAGGAAAGGGGGCAGAGCTGCAGATTGTAAAATGAGTTTTCTTATCTTTCTCTTATCAACATATTCATCAATTCTTTGCAGTTTTCTCCCAGTTCGGAATTTTTGAAAACTGCATTTTTTTTCCTAATTCTCAAGATCTGCGAATTGCAATGAAAATATTCAAGAAATATTGCAGATGGATGTGTAAGATTTGAAGTTGTTTTCTTTCTAGGTATAACTAGTATCTTCACAAATTTACAGCCTCCTTAAAATATCTCTCATAGTTTGTGTTTTACTGTGAATGTGACCTTCCTAAAACAATTAATTATTTAGGAATGGGTACAAATTTAATATATGAAGTTGTGAAGTGTGAAGAATAAATGTGTATTTAAACATCATAAACTCATGAAATTTTTTAGAGTTGCATAATAAGTAGTTTTTTAAAAATTTGAGCATTATTGTTAATTTCATTCTTCCCCCAAGAGCTAAGAAGTGTATGAAAAATGTGTGAAATGAACATATGAGATTTTTAAGTTCTAAAGATGAATTGTGTGTTATGACCTAAGAAAAATCCATACAATTTTTTGTAGGCCTTATCCAAGCTGGTTTCACCCAACTCAAGAATACTGTGTTACAGTATTTTTCCACAAACTCAAGGAAAACATAGCAGAAAGAAATAGGGAACTGCATGTATGTGTTGGTGATTACTTGTTCTACCTTTAATAAATTATGAGCCAAATGGGTTCATATTTTCTTTTGTTGGACCCATAGTAATGCTGGATGACCTATCTGGATTTGTCAATGGTCTCATATGGATAACCTATTGGGTTTTCCCCCATCAATCAAGTTTAGAACCTTCACCAAAGGTTCCATCAACTAAAATAAAATAGTATGGACTTTTAAAATTGAAATTAATAAATATTTGAATGATAACATCAAATAAAAAGTAATTGAAAAACTAATAATGGAGTTGAGTACTTTGTAAATTCCTGAACTTTAAGTTCAAGGTTACCTAGAGGATCTTGATCGTGCTTTTGGCAGACATTTCATTAATCATAGTCTTCACGACCTTTCCCCCCTTGACCTGTTTTGAGAAGAAAGACTCCACCCATTTGGTGCTTACAAACATCCTTAAGAGATGTTACTGATCTTGAACTTCCTTGTAATGTGATGAAGTTGGTGGGAAATCGTGTGTCCCTTGATTACACAAACTCCTTCCCCTTGGTGTACTCTTTTATTAGGACAAGGCCTAAGCACCTAGGGTGGTTGTAGATGTATTTAGTGATGTTTCTTGCCTCATCCTAACATGGTTTTCACCTATCCAAGTTTTTCCTATATCCTAAAGTAGAAGATCAATGCAATGTGTAGCCAGGACTCTGTTGTGACCTTTTCACATAAACCCCATCCCACATTTGATAAAGGACCCCAGTTGCTGTTAGTTTTTGGGGTTGTCTCCTTACACTTGGTTTAGTGAGATCACTTTGCTAGAGTTTCCGAGGTCAGTTTGCGAGAGTTACCCAAGCAGAGTCATTAATTCATGTAAGATAAATGAAGCGTCATGGAAGCGCTCAGAAGGCCCAAGAGACGAAGATCGACTGTGAATTCAGCCAATTCTGAGACTTCCTATTTTTTAGGAAAAGTTGCTTTTTCGATTTTTCATTTTTGGCATTTTTGGACCAAACAACGTTCCCTATTTTTTAGGGTTTGCTTTTTCTATTTTTAGAAAGTTTCTATTTTTGGAAAGTTTCTATATTTAGAAAGGTCCCGAGTTCTGAAAACGCACTCAGAAGTTCGAAAAACTCAATAGAACTCTCAGAAAATCAAAGTGAAAATTTGAATTTTTTTTGAAAAATCTGGAAAAAAAAGGTCAAAAGGCATGAAAATCAGACCAAAAGCATTTGAAATCTGGAAAAATCAGGTCAAAACCAGTCGGATCTGAGGATGAAATCATGGAAAATCAGCTCTTAAATAATGAAATTCATTTGAAATCTGGTCAAGTCAGAAATTCGCCATGGAAGAAGGATGAAGGAAAGATGAAAGAAAGTCTGGAAGTCCATGGAGCTCGCCCAGCAGCAAAGAGGAATATCCTAAGGAGCTTCAAAGTCCGCCTTGCATATCCTTGAGACCTCTAAAGTCCGCCCTTGATATCCTTGACTTCTTTGAAGTCCGCCATGCATCTTGAAGACATATCCAAGCATCCTAGAAAGTCCGCCATTCACAAGCAAGCAAGCATATCCTTGACCCTTCCAAAGTCCGCCAAGAATGTCCAAAGAAGTCTCAAAGACCGCCCAGCACTCAAGATGCATATCCTAAGAGGTCTTGAAGTCCGCCCTTAACATCCTTGCATCCTTCAAAGTCCGCCCTGCATGTGCTAAAGACCTCTAAAGTCCGCCCTTGACATCCTTGACCCTTCCAAAGTCCGCCTAGGCATGTAAAATGAAGGAAAATCAAAATTTTTGCTAAGTGTTGGTGCCCAGCAAAGAGAATTTCGAAAATTTTGCTAAGTATGAGGGCCTAAAAGGGTGGAGAATCCTTTCCAAAGGGATAAAATGATAAGAACAAATGCTAGAAAAGAGGGGCATCCAAGAGGTTCATCCAAAAGACCTATGAAGTCCGCCATACACTTGGAGGAGGTTAGCAAGGTATCAAAGACGTCTATGATGCTTGTCCAAAATGCTAAGGAAGTCCGCCTAAGGGGGAAAAAATAAATTTTTTTACTAAGTGTTGGTGCCTAGTCCAAGGAAAAAGTTCGAATATTTGCCTAAGTATGGAGGCTAAAGGATGAAAATGAAGATATTGGCTAAGTATCCTGGCATTCTCAAGAGGATAAGTGCCAAGTTTGAGAGGACAAATGCTAAAGAAGATTGGGATTTGGCAAAGAATAAAACGGAATGTGCCTAATGCGAAGGTGGAAAACAAATTAAATTTGCCTAAGTATGGTGAAAATGTTGAGAAATTGACAACTTTGGCCGAGGAAAAATGCCCAAGGCAAAGAGAAAGGAAGGATCGTCCTTGGCCAGAAGGAAAGAGAATTTGTCAAGCGTCAAAGAAATTCGATCGATGAAGACACCCAGATGAGAATTTTGCCTAGAAAAATTCGTTTGAGCGAGGAAATATTTGACTTTGGCAAAAGGAAATTTCGCCTTGGCAAAGAAAAATATGGATCTGGCAATAAAATTTTCGACGGAATGGCTTGAATTTTGGTTTGGCTAGACGAAATTGAGGATGAAATTGGAAAATAAACTCTTAGCCAAGAAAAACAAAGGTGAAATCAAAATAGCCATGGGTCCAAAACGAACGGGTTGGAATTAATTAAAATATTTTTAATATTTTAATAATTAATTTTCGACTATTTGAAATTTAAAAAAAATGCCTTGGACAAAATCAAATTTGCCAGACAAGAATTGGAAGAAAATAAAGTACGCCAGGCAGAGATGAAATCCGACAAGAGAAATTAAATTCGCCATGAATTTAATTAAATATTTAATGTTTATTTAAAAATTCGAAAAATCAAAGATAAACATTAAGTGAAAAATCGAATTTTTGAAGATCAGTAGGATTTGCTTGGATAAGCTCGAGACTGATTCTTGTCGAAACATAAAGGGAAACTTGCCTGTTTAATCAAAAGAAGACAAATCGAGATCGAGAAAGAATATGGCAGTTGCTAAATCGAATTCAATCCTTCAGCATTATAATGAGTTTCAGCAACTCATTTCTTCACACACAGCTGAAGAGAAATTTAATCTTTCTCGAAATTATCAGGCAATTAATTGGTCAACAGGCAAAGTCGAATTTTCCCAGAGAGAGAAGCAGTGTTATGCTGGAGAATTTTTTTCGCAGGAAAGGAAAAGAGATTTATTGAAAGCTGAAATTCTTCTGTGAAGAGGGGCGCACTTTTTCTTCTAAAAATCAGATTTTTAAATCTGATTTGCATTCGACAGTTCTTCACTGAGGTTTGGTGTTCGGTCAAATAAATTTGCTATCTCTTTTATGTCCTCTCATCTTGACGGAGTTCTGGCAGAATTTTCAATTTCATCCAAGTCACTTTCAGCTTGCTTTTTCGTGATAATTTAATTATTTAACCAGCTGAAAGTCAATTTTCGAATCCAAGGCATGAGATTTAATTATTTGAAAAAGTCTTTATATTAATGTTAATTTTATGACTGCAGGTTGACGATCACGGCAGGCGAACCATCAAAGAAGCTGAAAATGAAGTTTGCTAGCAAGGGTGCTCAGAAAGAGACCAAGGTCATTTCAAAGTGGAAGAATGTCGTGGACACTGATCTTGGGCACGTCGACTTTGATGAATTCAAGAAAAGAGTGTACGGGAAAAAGGGACTTCCCACAGCAATAGCCAAACGGATGGTCAGAAACGGAATATTTCAAGCAGCTGGATTCCCACCGGCAATGGATTGTGCGGAATTAATGGTGGAATGTGCTCTCCACTATGACGCTCAGAAGAGACAGATCATCGCGCCTGATGGAAGAGTCTTGGCACACTTGGGCGAAGTTGCAATCTAGGAGACCTTTGGCATCCCAGAACATTCACGAACGGTCTATAAGACCAAGGAAGAAGCCAAAAGATTGTATGACAGCCAACCAGATCTGTGCGCCACAACAGTCAACAAGGTGTGGATGGACAAGCCTAAGCCTTCAATCAAGAAGTTGCCCAAGAGGCCTCGCCGAACAGACTTCAAGGAAGATTTTGGGGATATTGTACTGATGCTGAACAGAATAGCTGGTAACCCTCAAGGCGCCTTCTTCGAGAGCTGGATGTACTATTTTATCGACGAGATCACCTCTGGCGTCAAAATGTTCAACTGGTCACGGATGATAAGTGACAACCTCCATGAGCAATTGATCAACCTCGAAGAGACTAAGTCTTTTCATATGAGTTCGTATGTTGTATACCTGTTGGCCAGATCATACAAGTATCCAGGATTGATTTGCAAGGGCAAAATTGGCAACGGGGAGAACGAACTCAGGCCTTACGACTGTTATCCACAGCTCCAATTGAAGGAGAAGACTCACTTCAGGAGGGTGCATGATGCCTTCCTAATGCATATTACCAGAAAGCTTCAAGGAGGAGTGCATCAAAGGCTGAGCCACGAGGCGAAAAGTCTTATCAGTAAATACGGGTCTTGGTTCATCCAGTTCCCGAAATTCACATATGTCAGGATCCAGGGATTTACTGGAAATCCCTATAAATTGCCCATCTATCCGACAAATCGGATGATCTTGCTCGAGGTTTTGAGACAATTAGAAGAATACCAGAATATTCAGAGGCCATCCAAGAAGGCGTCCGTCACATTCCCATTCTTCATCGGGAATATGTTAGAATATTGTCCATCAGCACAGGCAGCTGAAAGTGCAAGATTGGAGATCCAGTGGTATCCTTTCATGGCTTACAAGTCCAAGGTCAACTATGACCCACATCATAACATTCGGACAGTGGAAGGGAGAAAGTACAAGCACAGGATGGAACTGGAAGATTTCTGGGCAAATGCTGCCGATGAGTATGAAGTCAGGCGGAAAATGTGGTCCAGGATGCCACTAGATTTCATGAGGACAATTGAGTTCTGCCGAGTGCCTGACCAGCTACAAGATGATGGAAACCACGTCCAGCCACGCTTCGAGGAAAGCCGACCTCTCCCTCCAGTGAAATGGTCAGAACCTGAGCATGCAGACTTGGCAACCCTAATGAGGCCAGTGACTAAATACTCTCAGTGGTGGGTTGATTACCATGCCCAAGAATTGAGACAGAGAGGAATCACGCTCACATATGACCTACTGAGTGAGTCAGAGTCATATTCTTCTAATGCTGGTGCATCCCATCAGGACTTGGTCGGAATCGGAGAAAAAAGGAAGGAAATAATGCCAAGTGCTGAGCCTGTTTCCAAGAGGCATAAAGGAGAACCTTCTCGGTCAGCGGTATCCAGGAATATTGACGAGTTGGTAGCTACTATTGACGATTCCTTGGTAGAAATGCTTGAACCTCCTGCAGCTTCAGGAAATAAATGATGAACCTATTCAGCTAGATGATGAGGAGCCCTTGTCACCTACGGGCACGGAAATCTTAGGTTCAGACAATGAGATCGAGGCTCGGAACAATGACTTCGAGGAGGGAATGATTTCCGCTCTCAGGGAAGTTATGGATGTTCCAAATGAAGAAGAGGTCCAGGTAGAGGATGGGATTGAGCAGTCGACCATTCCAGACTGGCTGTTGGAGAGAATGAAGATCCAGATACCTGCAGAAGCTCAACAAGAAGAGGAGGATGATACTGCCGATTTCTTGGCAAGATTAGAACAAGTCGCCATCAAGAAGCCTGCCAAGAAGTTCTCCACCATTCAGAGGAACGAGACAGGCAACCGTTCCGTGCATATTGTAGTACCTACGGTGGACAAGCCACAGGACGAGATCACTCCTCATGAGTATGCTATAACGACCATTGACCTTGGCCCGACCTCGAAAGGTCAAGAAGTAGAGGAGTTAGATAATTCCGTCTCGACCATCAAAGCGAGATTGGAGAAAGAAGTGGCTAAGAAGAAGGAGTATAAGAAAGAGGTCGAACGTCTTAAGGAATATATTCAGCATTTGACCCAGCCACTTGATCAGGGCAGTGCGACTGTTCCTCCTCTCCTCAATTCATCACAGGAGGTGACCAAGGAAGTCGAGCATGGGATGGTAACGGCCAGGGAAGCTCAAGACTGGATGGCAAGTGAAGGCACAGAAGCGGCATTGTTCATGGAGAAGTTGGCACTTGCTTATGGACGAACTTCTTCATTTCTTTCCAGACTGATGGATATGGCAGAGGCGTGGGAAGGTATCCCGGATATGCAGGAAAGGCTTATTCCAAGCCTTAGAGTCTTGAAGAGCACTCTAAGAGAGGAGTTGGTTGATAAAAGAGTGATTGCTGCAGGGGCAGCATATGATTTTCATCACTGGTTTTGGGCAGTGACTATACGAGAAGAAGTCTTGGATAAGGCAAAAGTAGATGGGCTTGGAATTGAGGAACAAGTCAAGAAAATCCAGGAGAAGATTTACATGACAACTACAGAGGTGTTCGACCGTGAGATCATCCGGGAGAACGACATGCAACTGGAGAAATTGAAGCATAAAGTTCAAGAAACTTTCCTCTCGACCACTGGACCATTTTTGAGACAGGACTTTGCAAGAGTGGCAAGACTCTCATCCATTCGAAAGGATTTTGAGAAGCAGGAGGCAGATTGGGAAGGTACTTTTGCTAAATGTGCTGAGAAGTTGGACGGACTTGAATTCCGAATCAGCATGTTGCCACCTGTCACGATGGAGGAAGTCATTGCCGTAGTGTCCAGATTCGCCAAGCACAATGCTGCTCAAATGGATAAGGATGCCTCTCCTAGATAATAGCTGGAACTGCCACTTTACTGATTGATTTCTGGTTGATGACTCTTGTTATTTTGGGAAACCCT
The DNA here is from genome assembly GCA_007258455.2 of Sequoia sempervirens. Taxonomy (NCBI): domain Eukaryota; kingdom Viridiplantae; phylum Streptophyta; class Pinopsida; order Cupressales; family Cupressaceae; genus Sequoia; species Sequoia sempervirens. The sequence goes on from VDFB02340422.1 coordinate 13,924, forward strand.
AATTAGGGTTTGGTTGTAATAATCTCGGCCGTTGATTGGAAATCAATCTTGGCCATTGAATTGTAATTGGGGAGCCTATAAATTGAGCTTGCCCCCTCATTTGTAAGGTGTGGAGATAGAATATGAAATTGTTGCATTGAGACTGTTTCGAATAATAAAAGCTCTTGAGCATGATTTGCCTTGAATAACTTCTTATTATCAAATAGTAAGCGAGGTTGCATATCATCTTCCGCCATAGATTAAAGTTAAAGTTAGATTAAGTAGAATTTGTTTTGAAAGTTGGTTAATTGAATGAAAGATTGATCGTATTGATTCGATGGTGAAGTGTAGCTCATACTTTCTTCGAATGGATGATTTGCATTCGATGCGTAAAGTTAGCCTGAGCTCTTAATTGTGGAAACTAACTTCAGCCTCATTCGAGGTTTGAAAATTATTCTCACAACCCTTGAAGATTGCACCCATTTTGCGTATGTTGTCCTACAGGAGGCGAAACAAAGTGTGGTTTATTCCCTTCACCGAATCCTTATTGTCTCTTGAGTTCTTAGGCATAGACTAGATTCTCCTAAACCCTATCCTTTTGCCATTTTTTTGAGATCCATTGAAAGTCCTAATCGAGAGCCTTTAATGATAAATTCCCTAAGTCCTGAACTTGTGAAGATTTTCTTACGTAAGTCCCCTTGTTTATTACCAGCATATCACAACGGCCATTGAGCTTATCCACACGTCGAGACACGACTAAAGAAACCTTGGAATCGCCATATGATCTTCTCTCAATCTTAGCATACGCGGTGGTTTTTCAAGAGAGGATAGAGTGTCCTTGGACATTTTATTC